>SKCR01008503.1:0-53690 GCA_019454045.1 Zanthoxylum bungeanum
CTTCATCGGTAAATGCTCTATTTTTGTTCAGAGCATGTAAATGAGATGAAGAGAGTCCCGAGGAATCATTTTGCAACTCGTCATGGTCAAAAATTGCACGTGCTGGAGACAGCTCAGGTGTTCGAGGATCAGCTTCAGTTGCATAACCTGCAGGGGAGTCATCAGCCAAAACAAATGAGACTTGGTTGGGAAATGCTTCTGCCATTGTCCGATGAGCCTGGCGGAGTGCCCCAGTTGCATGATCATATCTTTCAGCCAATGCACGGTATGCTCTGTAAAACTCTTCGACCAACTTCATAAGCTCAGGGCGTTTCTTGTAGTACATCTCAGCCCTCCTTGCGAAGGAATCTGCATCTTCTTCGATAAGCTTGATCATTTGTTTGACTTTGACATCCATGTCTGTCCAAACAGAAGAATGATGTTTATAGCAAATCCCAATCATGGATTATAGACTAATACAGAGAAAGGCAAACGTAACTAAACTAAAGAGCATCGGGAGGTGAACTGGACTACAAGTTTCAGTGAAAAATATAGGATCATTAAATAATGAATAGGAGAATGGACAGAATACTACAGATGATTATGAAAAGAAAATGATGAATCATTCACATTTTTTTTTTTTTTTTTTAAAAAAATATCACGATTAATTCAACTATCAAATCAAGAAGATTCCTTTCATTCCCCATTTTCCACCCCTACACTACAAATTATTCAACATCTCTTAATCACCAAATTTAAACCAACTAACTTAAAGAATGTACCAGATTGGACTTAAAGAGCCAACTATTTATCATAGCACAAATTGGAAGTTCATTTAGTTCTTATATTTGTGTGGGCAAGTTTGTGA
This sequence comes from Zanthoxylum bungeanum, assembly GCA_019454045.1. Lineage (NCBI taxonomy): Eukaryota > Viridiplantae > Streptophyta > Magnoliopsida > Sapindales > Rutaceae > Zanthoxylum > Zanthoxylum bungeanum. Next base: position 848 of record SKCR01008503.1, read on the forward strand.
TGCCTATGGGAAACATATATACAAATTTCTTGCCATTTAAGACAACTCGATACATACTTTTCAGGAAAATTAACTCTTGTTGCCATTTCTGAAACTCATTAGATATTTCTATTTCTTAGCTTTATATTATGATTTTGTAGACAGCGTCAACTGTTTTTACAGTTATTATACATTTTTACAGTTTGTATAATTTGTGAAAATTTGTTGACATTTTAATTTTAGACTTTCTTTCCAGAATAAAATTTCAATCAAAATTGGACTGAATTAAAGGCCCCTCAGAATATTGGAGGGTTTAAGCAAACTGATGTCACTCGAAGTGGAAAATCTTCTTCAGGACTTCCCTAATATTCCCAATGATTAACTCTATCTAATATTAACCATGACATGCAATGGGGTTCCGTGAAAACTTTAATGTGGCATTGTGACTGAGCATATGACATGTTATGGCATAAGCTCAAATTATTTCAAGAGATTTCGAAAATTTACATCTTCCAAGTTTTACAGTTTGAAGTACTATCATATCTTTGATAGGCTTTTAAAAAGACTATTATAGAAAATCCATATATCCATATTTTCCACATATAAGAATCTGAAGCATGTATCTATCTCAACTGAAAATCAACGCAAATGAAACCTGCAAGAAACAAAGCAATACCTGTAAGATTCTCCTGAAGCCATTTGGAATTTTTCGGGCTTATGTGGCTGTCCCACCACCAAGAATACTTCCGTTTAGAATCTGTGTGCGCCAGAGTTGCCATAATTCCAACCAAGTCTAATTTTGATCACACAGAAGTTTGATCCTCGCAAGGACAGTTCCAAAATCGCGGTAAAAGATTAATAGATCCAACCGGAACCAGATATGTATGATAGAAACTTCTGTATCTCACACTCCTTGTACCTATTAATCAATATCGCCAAACACAATACAATAATTCAGTTCCCGGATATTTAAAAGTAAAACAAAAATAAGATCAGATTTTAGTGAATATGAAGAAAAAATCTACCTGATCAATACACTCCCAAGTCCAATTATCATATGTTAGATAACACTACCGCCTAACTTCAAAATCTGTACAAAGTAACTGATCAAAGACAAAATAAATTAAAAGAACAAAAAAATATTAATAATAAAAACAAAAATTGATCAATGGAACGAAATAGTCCACATGCGTCAGTGAATTATAGATTCACATATTTGATCAATCAACAATTTCATATGATCAGCAATAAATCCATTAAAAAAACTTCAATTAGCTGAAAATTAATTTAAATAAATAAATAACAAAACGATCAACAAAATAACATGAACAGGTTGGAATTTTAACCAAAAAATGAATGAACAGTATAAATGCTTAGGATCAAAAAGCTTACTATGAGAAATGAAAACGTAAAGTTTAAGGTTTCGTTTTGCAGCGATCATAAAACAAAACAGTATCAGCTGTCTGGTTTTGCTTTTGTCTCACCCCATGTTCGTTAGATCTGTGTCTGTAACTCTCCGTTTCTCTCTCTCTTTCGGCTGTTTTTGCTTGCTTTTTATGCCGTCTTTTAAAAAATCCAGCAAAATTACAAAATCAGTGAAACTTCTTTTGATTCTCTAATTAATATTAATTAATTTAGTAATTACTGCACTTATTAATTGCAAATTCGAGATTTTTTTTTTTTGGCCTTTTTTATGGAATTCTTTTAAAATTTAAAATTGGAATTAAAAAGTAAAAAACATTGATTATGCTGAGATTGGCTGAAATGACTTTGTTGTCCTTCTTGTTTGGTTATTTCAAAAATGTTTACTTGGGTTTTTCCAGTCCACTTTCTTGTTAAGGTATGATTTTGTTGCCAAATTAAGCAAATTTCGTTACCGAGAATCCTAAGATTGATTTTATAATTCAGGGCATGATTGAGGATTGGTGAGGGGTAATTTGAACATTACGTCAAATAACTACAATATAAAATACTATGCACGTGGAGCTTATGGCAAGAATTCAGAATAACCAAAATAAGATTTGAGGGAAATTATCTACCATAACATCTTAAATTGCCATAAATTTTATAGATTTTAGGTGAATTTTTAAAATGAATCTCATATGGATAAGGCTAACATATATATATATATATATATATATATATATATATATATATTAAAATTTAAAATTTTTATATATTCAGGATCTTAATTTTGGATCAAACTTAAGAATTTTAGCCGATCATATTTGTCGATTAGATGATTTTGATCAGATGATTAGATGATTTTGAGCTGTCTGAATTAAATAAAGAAACCTCCCTTCAAAATTTTTTGTAATAACTTTCAAATAATTTATAGATAATATTCTAGAGTTTTTTATTATGATATTCTGATATAATCATAAATTTTAAAATATAAAAATAATTTTAAATGTGAAAATATTAGTGCCCGGCCTACACTTCGGGAAAATTTCTCGTAACAGAATCTTTAAAATGCCCAAAATCTCTGTAGTAGCCGTTGGCAATGAATGAAAAATACAGTCACGACTCGAGTAGGTACTTTTACAGTTTACTAGCAATCAGCTTTTGGTTCAGGGAAACATGAGGGCGTTTTGGTAATTGAAGAAGGGAAAATCTTTAACACGTGGAGAGAAAAGACACGCTCTCACCCTTTAGAAAAGTGGGGCGGTGGCCGTGGACGGTAGTCATTCGTCACACGACTAAGAAATTCTTCGCAGTGCAATTTGGACCACGTTTTTATTTAACAAATATAATATATATTACTTCCACTCGAAACTTTGATATTGAAAATTATTGATTTTATGCAATTTAATGATAGTTGAATTAGTATTTGAAATCTCAAAGAATATGGTTTGGTAGTGTAGAGTTCATGATCTTACTTTGAGGTTTTAAGTTCGAATTCAGTGAGTATATTTTCTATAAGAGCATAAGACAGTCAGAAATTTTACATGCTCCGTTTAAATCCGAAATGAATAATTTAGCAGCGAAATTTTTAACGATTTCAAAAAAAAAAAAAACATTTGAAGATGGATACGTTATTATCTTTTTAATTTATCCGCTTTCATGAACAATCTTCAGTTTTTGACGATATCTCAAGTTACAGATATCGTTTCTCAGTAATTCAAGTTTCGTTGAAAAGCTTAAACACAATGCTACAACTTCATGTTACGCCTTTTCCCTAATTTCGTATGGAACTAAGTCAAATTTGGGCCTTAAATTCAGGGCACTGCACTATGACGTGAATAGCTAAAAAAATTCAACATGTGGGCTTTATTTTTATTTTTTTTACATTATTTTAATAAGAAATCAAGGCATATTTGTGGTTGATATAAATTGGCCTATCTCTTTATTTCTATTACTCTCTACACGAAAAAAGAAAGAAATAAATAAAAATGGAGCACCTCTTTCCCCATTTCCTTTGATTATTCATGCATGTCCATGAGCTTGACAAGAAAATTGTTGATTTTTATTGTAAATTCAAATGTCAATTGGATCAAGGTAAGCCTCTAAATCTTATTCTAATTGTTTCTTAGCAATCCAAGTTTGATTTCTATGGTTTACCACTTGAATCCATGAAACCCAAATAAGATTCATGTTTATGTTACACAAAAGTGTTAATTTGACTGTTGAGTATGCTCAATTGTTAAGGATTGTCATGATTTTGTGTATGGATGGGCTAGGTTAAGAAGTCAAGTCATGATTTTATTATTGTGCCTTAACTCTTTGAGTTTGTGAGATGATGGTTAGTCATGTTGTATGTTGTAATAAGGTATTAGTGTGAACATTTGGTGTTACCATGGATAAAGGTGTTTGGATTTTTCCTTGTTGCATTGAGATGAACACGCATCAGACTTGCATAGAATATGACTCGGGACCTCCATCTGGCCCAAAGCAGCGTCATGGAATGTCAAGCGAAGCCCAATCAGCACAAGACTACCAATGACCATGAGTCCACGCATATGACTCATATGCAGAGCTGATAGGCCCTAAGTGGTAAAGGCTCAAATAACTTAAAGGTTTCCAAGAGCCCACACGACTCAAAAAGGCTCCAACAGACCCTAATCGTACTACTTATTATCCCAGCCTACAGTCTCATATTATGTATTATCATAATAAATGTTATAGGCAGTCTACACACAACCATATTCCTCTTTAACAATGAAACTAAGTATTTGGATCGAGATAAATTACCTACAAACACGGTGGTATAATCCAAGTACATTAGATTCCCGGATATCTAGGCAATCCTAATTTAATTCCTACTATACTATTTTTTCCTAAATATGATTAAAAATGACTCTTCCAAGGAATCTTAAACCGACTAAAAGGCTACTTCACAGCTTATAAAAGGAGAGGATATCCTAAGGATTGATTCATTCAAGGTTTGACTCTCACACTCGAGATCTCAAAGCATACATAACTCACTAAATACCAACGTACCACCCTCATGACAATCTACGAAGGTCAATGTAACTCTCTGCCTTGCTCTTTCCTTTTTTTTCCGCTCGTCATCATCACTGAATTGAGCATCGGAGTGCATACAGCATCCACCACACTGCTGGGTAGTTACTTCACACTCACTTTGCCTTTATTTTGCAAGATCAATGGTGTCTCCATCATACAAATTCTCGATTGTAGGCCAAATGTGAAATTCAACGTCTATAGTTTGCAATTTATGTTTATAGTTTATGATTTACAGTTTTTAGCTCATGATTTACATGTCTTCAGTTCCCGATTCATACGTTTTAGTTCATGTCTTACATGTTACAGTTCATGATTTCAGTTTCCAGTTTATGATCTGTATGAGTTCAGTTCACGATTTACAACTTTCAGTTCATGAGTTACAATTCAAACGTCATATTTTACAGTCTATTGCCTACATTTCACAGTTTGCAGTTTATGTTATAGATGTCAAGTTTACAATTTATGTTTTCAAATGTCATGATTTTACAGCTTACGTGTCAGCTCATGATTCAGGTTTTACGTGTCATGGTTTATGGTCTACAGAGTATGTTTTCATGAATTACAATTTACGTCTCATGCTTACGTCTTATAGATTTATAGCTCATCTTCACATTTTACTTTTCGCGATTCACAGTTTATAATTTCTCAAAATTTATAGTTTAAATTCATATTTTATAGTATATGGATTACATGTTCTCAAATACAAATAAAAAAAAATTTTCAAAATACTAGTAAAGTGTCGTCTCCTCATGTATGTTGTTCGAGTATGCCGACGTTCACGTTTATGATCATATTTTCCTGCTTATACGTGAAGGGGTTTTATGGCGGAAATCCGGTAACGCATCGGAATAGTGGAAAATCAAAAAATTTTCGATTTCAAAACTTTTTCTCAGATCAATTAAATAAACTTATTTATTTAATTATCCAATTGTTAAATTATGAAATATTACACAAGAAATCAATTTTTTGTGTAATTACCAAATTGCCCTAAAACTTTGCATTTTGTTCATTTTAGTCCTAAATTATTCGAAATATTTTTTGGATGATTCTAAATCATTTCTAAGATGATTTTAACATGTCATACACATCAAAAATCAAATTGCAACATGAACCCCAAATTTTTGTCCAAATGTCGTGAGCCCCCATTTTGGCCAAATTGTGCATTTTGTTCATTTTGTGTTCAAAACACATTAAGATGAAATCCAATTGACCCAATATTTTATATGCATCATATACACATCCAAATACACCATATAAATGAAAATCCACAAATTTGGAAGTGGTCTTAAACCCTAATTTTTCAATTTCAACAAATTGGACAAATTAGGCCAAATCCAACACTTCAATCAAGTTTCTTCCACACCAATCAAGCCTCACCACAATGAAATAACTATAGAACAATTTTAGGTTATTTAAGATTGGATCAACTTTTGGTCTCTAAGACAATCCCAAGATCATTCAAGCAATGAAGTAAAGTTAATACATAAAGAAGTATGACAGAATCATACTTACAAAAAACAAATTTAGGATGTGTTGATATCAAAAAATTTGCCTTTGAGAAGTCTCCAAGCTTCGACTTTTGAAAGTTGAATCCAAGCTCCAAGCTTTGATCTTGATTCCAAGCTCAAGGGAGGAGTTTCCCTATCACATTTGTATGAATTCCTTCAAGTGCTAGCTTAGGAAAAATTGCTACAAAATTTCATTTTCACCTTGTGAAGCTCACGGTTTTTGTGTTTGGAGAGAGAGAGAGTTGTTTTCAATTTGTTTGTTTTGTTTTCCAAAAACATTAACCAAAAAACTCTCACCAATTTTGGTATATGCTTTTCCAAAAAGCATAAAGCAAAATGGAGGGAAAATGGCATTCAATGCCTCCATCTACCACCATTATGAATAATGACTGGTTGTCAATCACATAAAGGTGACATGACTTCCATCACTAAAGTGACAAGCGATGTGACGTGCGATGTGACTTGTGGGTCCCACTTTAATTCAAAATGTGAGTGGGCCCGTAAACACATTCTGGGCTCGGGTTCGTTAATTCCGAATTAACAAACTTTCGTTGCAACGTAATTAAATCAAATTTAATTAAATAATTATGCCTAGCAAAATTACTATTCACGTCGCTCGTGAATTAATTCTAAATCAATTCGTTAGCCTGAATTAAAATCCAATTTTAATTCCGCGTCGAAATCTAATTTCGTTTAATATATCGAATATATCATTTTATCGATTAATTCCAAATTAATCATTCTCTCTCTTCAAATAGTATTGTATCCCAGATAAAATCTCTCTGTAATTAATCATAGATTAATTATGTTCGAATCATACGTCATCGGTGAATCTTCGGGAAGCGACCCATAAGATCCCTGGATATGTTGGCAGTAAATCCGGTCGTCGGACTATCCGAACACGTACGTACCTCGTACTATTTTTTACCGATTTACGAGACATGGTTGACTTCTAGCAAAGCACCGTGCCTACCCAATTCTCCAGAAATATTCTTAAAGGAATATATAATCTATGTCAGGAGTAGTATACGTAATATTACGTATTGCAATCTAGTATCAGATGTCACATGCAAGGCCTGGGGCTGGAATAGTGTCTGCCCCGTACGAAGTATATATCGGATTACAAGCAACTAGTCTCTTTAATCGGATAATCATGACCATGTCATATTATCCCGATGGTTGCAACCAATTAGAGTACCAGTTCTGTATCCCTGCGTGATCATCATCTCCATATGACTGAAATGATACTTCCATCTTGACATCACACCCAATACACTATGATTCTCAATAAACCCAGAAGAGGCGTACACATAACCTGTTAAAGTCCTGGACGACCAAAACCAAAGCGTATTGATTGTCGCAAGTACTAGCGATGCAAGTCTCAGGCTAAGACCAAATACACCTACCCTGATGCGGATTCCCATAGACACATAATCATACTACCAATGGGATTCCGCGAGGTATATCCAGAGCGAAGCTATTTCCGTACCATCGGTAAACACAACCTCATATCACACTTGCATAAGTATCCAATACTTAAATATATGAGAACTATGTCGTTACGCTTCCATAACACGCACAAGTGCAATACTAGTCTATTCTGCATTATCGATGTCCAGTCTCGATAATACTACGACTAGGGATATTTAATGATTAAACTGTTATGGATTGATACTGTCTCATATCTTATAATTTGGAACTAATCATAAAGACTTTTATCATTTATATATTGAAGTAATCAAATTACAAAATGATAAAATGCAATTTTCATTGCTACATAGTTAATTTGTACAAAAACCACAATGTCTTTTACAAATAGTGACGCTATGGGTCATAATTGTCTAACAATCTCTCACTTGGCCTATAGCCAGTCACTCAAGCATCTAATACCTGAACTATATACATGTCGCTCAAACTTTTGCTGAGGAATAGCTTTCGTCACTGGATCTGTAATGTTGTCCTCTGATGCGACCTTCTCGATCTTCACATCGCCACGATGTATGATCTCACGAATCAGATGGAAACGTCGAAGAACATGCTTGGATCGTTGATGAGACCGTGGTTCCTTAGCCTGCGCTATAGCCCCGTTATTGTCACAATACAATGAAACGGGCTCAGCTGCTAACGGAACTACTCCTAATCCAATTAGGAATTTATGGATCCAAACTGCCTCTTTTGCTGCTTCAGCTGCAGCAATATACTCCGCTTCTGTTGTTGAATCGGCAACAGTCTCTTGCTTGGAAGATTTCCAGCTTACTGCTCCGTTATTCGAACAAAATATGTACCTGGATTGCGACTTACAGTCGTCTTTATCGGTTTGGAAACTTGCGTTGGTAAACCCAGTTACCTCAAGTTCTCCATCTTCATATATTAAGAAAGCATCCATAGTTCGTCTAAGATACTTAAGGATATTCTTAACCGTCATCCAGTGACTATCACCTGGATCGGCCTGATAGCGACTACACATGCTCAAAGCATACGAGACATCAGGTCGCGTACATATCATGGCATACATGATCGATCCAACTTCCGTGGCGAACGGTATCTGACTCATGTTGTCTCTCTCATCTTGAATTTTAGGACACATGTCCTTAGATAGAGTGACACAATGTGACACTGGCAACAGTCCCCTCTTGGACTGATCCATGTTGAATCTCTTCAACACTTTGTCAATGTACGTGCTCTGGGAGAGTCTAAACAGCTTTCTAGATCTATCCCGGTAGATCTTTATTCCTAGAATAAAGGTTGCTTCTCTCAGATCCTTCATGAAGAATTTTAATGAAAGCCAAGCTTTCACCGATGTTAACATGGGAATGTCACTGCCAATAAGCAATACATCATCAACGTAAAGGACAATGAATGTCAGTGCGCTCCCACTAACCTTCTTATATACACAAGGATCATCCTCGTTTTGATCGAAATCATATTCTTTTATGATCTCATCAAAACGTTGGTTCAAAGAACGCGATGCTTGCTTCAATCCATAAATGGATCGATTTAACTTACAAACCTTGTTTGCAAGTCTTGGTACGACAAAATCGTCATGATGTTGCATATAAATATCCTCAAAAAGGTTTCTGTTAAGGAAAGCGGTTTTGACGTCCATCTGCCATATCTCGTAATCGAAATATGCAGCAATAGCAAGCATTATCCTAATGAATTTAATCATGGCAACGGGTGAAAACGTTTCGTCGTAATCGACACCATGTCGTTGACGATACCCTTTCGCTACAAGCCTAGCTTTGTACGTTTGTATGTTGCCATCCATGTCGGTCTTCTTCTTGAAGACCCATTTGCAACCAATAGGCTTTACGCCTTCTAGTGCATCAACCAGTGTCCAAACTTGGTTGGTGTACATGGAATCCATTTCGGAATTCATGGCATCTTGCCATAAACCGGAGTCGATACCTTGTATCGCTTCCTCATACGTAGCCGGCTCATCTTCCTCAATAAGATTAATATACATATGAGGTGAGATCAGAAACCCATACCTCTCATGTTATTTTCTGACTCTCTCCGACCTACGCGGTCCTTGTGTATTCAAAGATTGTGGTACAGTCTCATCCCTGATGGACTGTTCATATTCCGTTAAGGATTCTGTGCCAGGAATAATATCACTCTAATTTTCATCGAGTTCTACTTTCCTCCTACTTATCACTGCATTTAAGAATTCATTCTCAAGGAAAACCGCATGTAGAGCAACAAATATTTTGTTCTCTTGAGGGTGATAGAAGTAATATCCTTTGGTTTCCCTAGGATATCATATAAATAGGCATTTATCCGATTTGGGTTCAAGTTTGGTACCTTCCAAACGTTTGACGAATGCCCAGCAACCCCAAATCTTCAGGAATGAAAAACCTAGTTTCTTTCCTGTCCATATTTCATACGGAGTCTGTTAAACAGACTTTGACGGAACCTTATTCAAAATAAGTATTGCATTGTTCAATGCATATCCCCAGAAGGAAATAGGTAGCTCTGTGCGACTCATCATAGAACTTACCATGTCTAACAAAGTTTGGTTTCTCCGTTCAGACACACCATTTAATTACAATGTTCCGGGAGGAGTCCACTATGAAAGAATACCATATTCTTTCAAGTAATCAAGAAACTCATTGCTCAAGTATTCGCCACCACGGTCCGACCATAATGTCTTAATACTTTTACCGGTCTGTTTTTCTACTTCGTGTCGAAACTCTTTGAATTTCTCAAACGTTTCCGACTTATGTCTCATAAGATACACATAACTATAACGTGATGCATCATCCGTAAAGGTTACGGAGTATTCATATCCACATCTAGCCTAGCTAGACATGGGCCCACAAATGTCACTATGAACAAGGGCTAACAGTTCGGTGGCACGTGCACCTTTACCGCTAAAATGTGATTTAGGCATCTTGCCTAATAAACAAGATTCGCATACGTCATATGAATTTGGATCAAATCCGTCCAAGTACCCACTCTTCGAAAGTATGGATATACGTCTATTGTTTATGTGTCCCAGACGACAATGCCACATATAAGTTTCATCTTTGTTACTTAGTTTAAGCCTCTTGTTTGTTACAGAAAATGTTTGAGATTGATTCATATTCAAAATATATAGACCATTATTTACATCAGCAGTGCAAATTTCTGTTGGTGTTCTACGGTCCCAAGGATCGAATCAAAATCATATAAACATGTGGGAATACAATCGAGAAAGTCACGAAATACTTACATCGATCGGTTGAGCGACGCGGAAGGCAACAAAAATTCAAATTCTGCCCTCTTGTGCATTCGGCAGTGAGCAGATGTAGTTCACTATTTTTGGTTCGGCTTTGGTCCTTCGTCAAGCTCCAAGCTTCGTCGAACGATTCCCGGCTCATGGGTGGACTTCCCTATCACCTTCGCATGTCTCTCGGAGTGCTAGCTCTCGATGATTTTGCCGCAAAACCATCACACTTGCTTCCCTTGCTCACGGCTTTTGACAGAAACCAGTGAACAATTTTGCCCTCTTGGGCGAGAGAGAGAGAGATGAGAGAAGAGAGAGAGTTGTGTTGGTTGTTCCAAATTTGTGTATCTTATACACAAATGTGAATTTCAAATTCATTTGCCATGAATTTGGCTTTCAAAAAGTCAAACCATAATGGCTCCAACCACCAACATCAACTCACATCAATTATGAATAGTGACCGGCGTCAATCACTCAAAGTGAAAGACATCCATCACTTGATTGACGAATGATGTGACGCTAGAAGCGACTAGCGATTTGACGCTTGATTTGACTTGCGTGCCGCACTCGAATTCGAAATGCGAATGCGCTCGCAAATAATCCCGGGCTCGGGTTCGCTAATTCCAAATTAACGAATTTTCTATTGCGACGCAATTAAATCTAATTTATTTAAATAATCATGCCAAGCATAATTACTATTCACGTCGCTAACGAATTAATTCTAAATTAATTCGTTCGCCCGAATTAAAATCCAATTTCAATTCCGCGTCGAAATCCAATTTCGTTTAATATATCGAATATATTAATTTATCGATTAATTCCAAATTAATCGTTATCTCTCTTTAATTGATATTTTATCCCAGATAAAATATCTCCGCAATTAATCCCAGATTAATTTAGAGTGCGAGTCATACGTCATCGGTGAATCTTCGGGAAGCGACCCATGAGATCTCCGAATATGTTGGCAGTAAATTCGGTCGTCGGAATATCCGAACATGTAAGTACATGGTACTACGTTTATACTGATTTACAAGACAATGTTGGCTTCTAGCAAAGCGCCATGCCTACCCAATTCTCCAGAAATATCCTTACAGGAATAAAGGATCTATATCAGGCGTAGTATACGTGGTATTGAGTATGTCGATCCAGTATCAGATGATCACGTGCTAGACCTGGGGCTGGAAATTGACATCTTAATGAGGTGAGATCAGAAACCCATACCCTAAGTTGTTTTCTGACTCTCTCCGAAATACGCAGTTCTTGTGTATTCGAAGATTATGGAATAGTTTCATCCTTGATGAACTATTTATGTTCCATTTAGGAATCGGTGCCTTGAATAGTATTACTCTGATTTTCATCGAGTTTTACTATCCTCCCACTTACTAGTTACCACTGCATATCCGTATTCCTCTTTAGAAAACCGCATGGTGAGCAACAATCTAATTGTTCTCTTGTGAGTTGTATAAGTACTATACTTATCGTATCTCTAGGATAACCTACAATTGGCACTTATCATATTTGGGTTTTAGTTTGGTATCATCCAAACGTATGCCTAGCACACCCAAATTATCAGGAATGTGAAACCCGATTTCTTTCCCGTTCATATCTAATATGAAATCTGTCAAACAGATAATTATGGAACCTTATTCAAAATAAGTTCCGCACTGTTAATGCTTATCCGTTGAAGGAAATGGTAGCTCAGAGCGACTCATGATTAACCTTATTATGTCCAACAAAATTCGGTTTCTCTGTTTGGACACACCGTCAAACTGACGTGTTCCGGGAGGAGTCCTCATTTGAAAGAATACTTTACTCTTTCAAGTATAATAGAAACTTATTGCTTAAGTATTTTCCATTACGGTCTTACCGTGACAATTTAATACTTTAGCCGATCTGTTTGTTTATTTTCGTGTCGAAACTTTAAAAGTTTCCGATTTGTGTTCTTCAAAAGAAACACATAACCATAACGAGATGCCACATCCATAAAGGTCACGTAATATGCATATCCACATCTAGCCTAGCTAGACATGGGCCCACTTGCTTCACTATGAACTAGGGCTAACGGATCGGTGGCATTCACACTTTTACCAAGTAAATAGTGTTTTAGGCACTTTGCCCAATAAACTAGATTCGTAGACTTTATTTGATATGAGATCAAATCAATCCTGTTACCCACTCTTCAAAAGTGTGGATATACGATTCTTGTTTAATTGTGTCCCAGACAACAATGCCACAATATGTTTCATCTGATCAAATCAGTTTGAGCTATTTGTTTGTCGTGTTATATGTTTGAGATTTATTTATATTCAAAATATAAATTCTGTTATTCACATATAATGTGTTTATCTCAATATCATCTTTATATAATAAAACACTTTAGTGTTCTAGAATATAAAGGTTCACCCGCAGCGGGTTAAACACTGATATGGAGATAATGTTTCTAGTCAAAGTAGTTACATTATAACAGTTTCCCAATTTAGGTACATCCGAAGGTAGTTCCTAAAATTAGGTATCTACGGTTAAAACAGCGACTTTCGTCCCGTTTACAGTTCGCAGATAAATCTCTACTGAAGTCAGTATTCTGCTCATAGCAGATTCTGAACATCAGTATATATTTTATGTTCCACACTAAGTATTTAAAATCCAATTTTAATACTAGTAATGAACATATTATGATAAACATATTTGAAGTCAGAGCCTTGCCCGTCTTCAATTCCTTCATGTCTGCTTTGTCCAAACGGCAGTCACGCTTCCGCGATCCCGTTTGCCACAATTTAGGCAGACATTTTGGGATATGTCCTTTATCTTTCCAGAAGATTATAATGATTTCGCCTTTGCCCTTTTCAACACTCCAGAAGCCTTTGGCCAAGCCATGGGTTTCTAGAATATCGAGTAGTAAGGTGCGTCTTGCGCTACTTGCCTAATTGCAAAGTTTTGACTTTATCTCCTTGAGATTAGTTATTAACCCTCCAAGAGTTTTTTGCAATTTAGTATTTCTAAGATCTAAAATAGATCTACGAAGATCCTTCAATTTCTTTATCATACTTTAAGGATCTAATCCTTAGTTCTGATTCAGAAATTAAGGAGTCTACTGCGACAAGTTTAATGGATTAAGCACTAAGTTATCATTACATAAATCTTCCAAAGATTATGCTATATTATTTGCTTAACTCCGGGCTTAGGCCTAATATGTTATTTTATCAAATAAAGTAACTTATTAGTTTCCAGGACCATCCTGAAATTTATTCCCAATATTGAAAATTAAACCATTTAAACACATTTTCCCTAGGATTATGTTTTAAATGTCAATCTTTCAATTTTATCTTGATTTTAATAGTCCAACTATTTAATCAACGATTTAGGTACTATTTATTATAATGATTACAATAGTCCAACTATTTAATCAACTATAATTTAATAGATTAAAATCAATTATATTGATTACTATAATCCAATTATAAAATCAACTATAAATGAATCGTTTGAATACAGTCCAATTGTTAATTAAAACAACAATTTTAAATATTAGTCCAAATAACATTTAATTTATTTGACGAATGATATTTGTTGAGCGCGTATGGCAAGTAATTAAACGAATATTGCAAATTAAATTCTTGCCTTCCACTATTTTTCGGCGAGCCTCTAACCCTCTGCCGAGTACTCGGGAAACCGTGTTTCATAGCGGGCTAGGATCCCGTTAAATATCACACAATCTTGACTTTGGCCAACAAATTGTATGATAATTAACTAGGTAGATCTCTAAGATCAATTGGATCCAATCCAATTCCTAGATCCAGTAGGGGGACATCCAAGTCCGAAACATATAACTTATATATGCCAATACATCCAATGTATTACCTAACATTTTTCCTCTGAATCGACTAAGCCTTGGCTTTAGCAGAACAAACTTAGTGATCCCAGTTAAGCGCGACCCATTGACCATAGAAAGCTTCGTAATCAATGTCGATGGACAAGAAGTGGTCTTGACTTTGGCCAACAAACCACAACTTGGAAAAGACACTGATATGGAACAAAGCCTTCGTGATTCAAACACATCCTCGACGGACAAAGGCCTTGACTTTGGCCAACAAGCCAATGCCAGTCTCAGATCTTGAGTGAGAATCACTCAATGGAAGGAAAGACGCTTAATATTTAGAAAGGGTTTTTCGCGTGCAAATTGGCAACCAATTTATTATCTTTGTTAAGGTCTCATCATCATACACCCTTAAACATGCATACTAAACACACATAATAAAGCGCGTATAAAAAATAATAATGATATGCGGATGGATACTTTACACATTTATCCTAGATCAAATCTCTCTCTTTCTCTCTCCCGCTAGCACATGTATTTACTTATACCTGTTACACTACACTTTTAAAGAAACCTCATTTACACTGAGGGGAATATGTGAGAAGAGAATACAAAGAATAAGGAGGCAATAAGGCTGGACACGCAGGTCCAATTAATAAATCAAATTTATTACAATTTCTAAAATTGCCCCACCCATCTAATATTCATCCGATATACATTATTCATGCATCGCAACCATGTATTCACACAAGCATGTTATCAATCAATCTAATCAAATTATTAATCTGATAATTAGTGATCATCCAATGTTCAAACAACTATTTGATTTTGCTCGAGTCAAACTCGTTTTGCGAATAAGTACTCAAAGTACGAATTTTCGAATTAAATTAAATTACATAATTAAATCCAATTCAATTTGTATTTAATTCTAATTCACTATTTAATTCCAAATTAAATATTACACTTTATAAATAAACCTTTACGATTTAAATTCCAAATTTAATCGTTACGGGTCTCAAAGCCCGATTAACGTCAAACGTCAATTTAATTAAAGTCCAATGGGCTTTTAATTAATTTCTTAAGGCGTTGACTTTTGGTCAACTCGGGTCAAATCGAATAACCAAAATCCAATCCGGGAATTACCCCATAAGCCCAGAAATCAATTTTGGCCCATTAGGCCCAATTAAACTTTAAAGGTCCATTAAGTAGCATTTGGGCTTTATGGAAGCGGTTTTGGGCCCAATTGGATCAAATCCATTTGGCCTACACCTAACTTTGTACAACAAAGCCCAATAAGCCCATTTACAACATTAAAGCCCAAATCCAATTTTAAGGCCCAACATAATTAAACACAAAAAATCCAATTTCACATTTAATTAACCTAAAGTGTATATCATGATTAATCACCCAAATTAACATTTCTAAAACATCAATTAACATAACTAATCATGCTTAATAACCACAAAACATGTCCAACATATTTTGATCAAAAATCAAACCCTACATGCTACTTTATGTCTCGGCAATGGGGAATTATTTTGTCCAAATAAAATTCAATCCAATCCAATTAAATTCAATTCAACATTAAATCAATATCCCCAAATGATTTCCAATTCATCCAATGAACAAAAATCAAAATTCCAAGACAATTAGGGCATTACACATTCTCGGCCAAGCCATGAAATTAGGGGAAAATTGTTCCAAACCACATTTAATCAAATTGATCCAATCAATCATCAATTACAACATGTATTAAGCATACTCAAACATCCAATTTATTCAAATCATGCCCAAAATCATTTTACCCAAATTTTAAGCCATAAGTTCGTTTCATGCTTTTAACAACGATCTGATACCGTTGTTGGTGTTCTAAGGTCCCAAGGATCGAATCAAAAGCATATAAACATGTGGGAATACAATCGAGAAAGTCGCGGAATACTTACATCGATCGGTTGAGCGACGCGGAAGGCAACAAAAATTCAAATTCTGCCATCTTGTGCATTCGCCAGTAAGCAGATGCAGTTCAATGTTTTTTGCTCGGCTTTGGTCCTTCGTCAAGCTCAAAGCTTCGTCGAACGATTCCCGGCTCATGGGTGGACTTCTCTATCACCTTTGCATGTCTCTCGGAGTACTAGCTCTCGATGATTTTGCCACAAAACCATCACACTTGCTTCCCTTGCTCACGGCTTTTGACAGAAACCAGTGAACAATTTTGCCCTCTTGGGCGAGAGAGAGAGATGAGAGAAAAGAGAAAGTTGTGTTTGTTGTCCAAATTTGTGTACTTATACACAAATGTGAATTTCAAATTCATTTGCCATGAATTTGGCTTTCAAAAAGTCAAGCCATAATGGTTTCCAACCCCCAACATCAACTCACATCAATCATGAATAGTGACTGGCGTCAATCACTCAAAGTGAAAGACATAACTCACTTGATTGACGAATGATGTGACGCTAGAAGCGACTAGCGATTTGACGCTTGATTTGACTTGCGTGCCGCACTCGAATTCGAAATGCGAATGCGCTCGCAAATAATCCCGAGCTCGGGTTCGCTAATTCCAAATTAACGAATTTTCCGTTGCGACGCAATTAAATCTAATTTAATTAAATAATCATGCCAAGCATAATTACTATTCACGTCGCTAACGAATTAATTCTAAATTAATTCGTTCGCCCGAATTAAAATCCAATTTCAATTCCGCGTCGAAATCCAATTTCGTTTAATATATCGAATATATTAATTTATCGATTCATTCCAAATTAATCGTTATCTCTCTTTAATTGATATTTTATCCCAGATAAAATATCTCCGTAATTAATCCCAGATTAATTTTCTCTCTCTTCTAATTAATCCCAGATTAATTTAGAGTGCGAGTCATACGTCATCGGTGAATCTTCAGGAAGCAACCCATGAGATCCCCGGATATGTTGGCAGTAAATTCGGTCGTCGAACTATCCGAACACGTAAGTACCTAGTACTACCTTTATACCGATTTACAAGACAAGGTTGGCTTCTAGCAAAGCGCCATGCCTACCCAATTCTCCAGAAATATCCTTACAGGAATAAAAGATCTATATCAGGCGTAGTATACATGGTATTGCGTATATCGATCCAGTATCAGATGATCACGTGCTAGGCCTGGGGCTGGAATTGTGTCTGCCCCGTACGAAGCACATGTCGGATGTCTGGTAACTAGTCTCTATAATCGGATAAACCTGACCTTGTCATTTTATCCCGATAGCTGCAGCATTTAAGAGAACCAGTCTCGTATCATACGTGACCATCATCTCTACTATGATTGGAGTGATACTTCCGTCTTGACATCACACCCAACACACTACGATTCTCAATATACCCAGCATTGGCGTACACAGAACCTGTTAAAGTCCTGGACGACCGCAACCAAAGTATATTGATTGTCGCAAGTATTAGCGGTGCAAGTCTCAGGTTAAGACCAAATACACCTACCCTGATTTCGGACTTCCATAGACACATAGTCATACTACCAATGGAATTCCGAGGGGGTCTATCCAGAGCGAAGCTGTTTCCCGTACCATCGGTAAAACACAACCTCCTATTACACTTGCATGAGTATCCTATACCCAAATATATGAGAACTATGATGTTGTGCCCTCACAACGCACACAAGTGTAATACTAGTCTTTTACGTATTTATCGATGTCCAATCTCGACAATGCTCTGACTAGGGATATTTAATGATTTATCATTCGTGGACTGATATTGTCTCATATCATTCTCAATCCAGAAACAAATCATAAGGACCTCTCATCATTTATACATCTAGGTGATCTAATCACAAATGATAAGAGTGCAATCTCCTTTGTCACATAGTTAATTTGTACAACAACACCATGATCTGTACAAATAGTGACGCTATGGGTCATAATTGTCCAACAATTTCCATATCATTTTTTAATATAAACACCTAGTGTTTCTAAATATAAAAGTATACCCACATTGGGCTAACATAGATACAGAAATAATATTCCTAGTCAAACTAGGTACATAATAACAGTCTGAAAGTTTAAGTATATGCCCCGAGGGCAGTTCCAAAATAAAAGTGCCAACGGCCAAAACGGTGACTCGTGTCCCATTTCCAATGCTAAGGGCAATCTATCATGACGCCAGTCTCCTGCTAATCTGCAGATCCTGCACATCAGTACATATATGAGTACCACAACCAGAATCAAAAATCCAATTTTTAAAACTAGCAGTAGACATGTTTATTTCTATAACAAACATACCTGAAACCAGTGCCTTGCGCGCTTTGATTTCCTTCATGTGTGCCTTGTACTCGCGGCAGTCACACTTCCAGGGACCCCACTTCCCGCACTGCAGACATACATCTTGGGATTTGTCCTTAGGTTTCCCAGAACCCTTTGACGATTTGGCTTTGCCCTTCTTCTTATGTTTCTTCTACTTGACACATTCACTCGCCTTGGGCCAAGCCCTTGGAGTGTGAGATGTTGAAGCAAAGTGCGCCTCGTGCTTCTTGCCCTTAAGGAGCTCTTTTTCTACTTCACGCAGAGTGGACATCAACTCTCCAAGAGTTTGTGTTGGGGTTAGTGCTTAGAGCGCCAATCCGGACCGTATTTATGTCTGATTCATGAATATGAACATCCCCTTATTCCATAATATTACTTATTTATGGTTGCACCTCTTGTTCTTATATACGTATTCTATCTGATTACGATTAGATTGAAACTAAATGTGGTTTAGTGATATGTATATATTAGACAAAGGCCCGATAATATATAATGCAGTACACAATTACAAAGTTAGTTTGTAATTGACATTGGGAAGTGTCACTGCTATATGAATATTATCAAACATAGTTCCTGGTCAAGATTTGCTAACACGGGTCGGTTAGTCAAATCCGTTGAGACCAGTACATGTCGTATATCGAGACTTGGTCCGATGGTTTATCCCAATGAACCATGAGTCTATGGAGACTCGTATAGACGTGTAGGTGTTTATAGTGGATAAACACTGAACGGCTCACCGAAGATTCTTAATAGATGGTACAGCCACGTCAATAAGAATCTTCACGGGTTGAGTAGCATAGTGGTCCTTCGACTTGAGATACCACTGTGGATGTATGAGACATCCTCCACACTTAGATGGCAGTCACGTCACCGATCTATTTAGATCAGACCTCCGCCTGTTCGTTGGGTGTGGATCGATCCTCAGGATATCCTGTGTGTGTCAAGATAGGATCTGTCAGTTCTGTGTACAGAGCATAGGTAGTCCATATATAATTAGCAGTCTGTTAAATCTGTGGCCACAGTATACTTCGGAAGTAAGTTCCGAGTGTTATTTAAAGATTGCTAATAGATACGTCGACGAGATATACCTATAGAGATTTGACGTTTACATCTATATCTTTGGGATTATCTGGATACCTGTGACGGAGGGATTATACGTATGCAATGACCTCGACCTGTATGATTCAGCTAGTTTATCTGTGATCGTCATAATCTACGGGTGGATAGATTATGGACACGAAATTGGATTTCGTGACGGATATACCTGAATCTAGAGAGTCTCAATAATGAAACATACTCGTAGAGCACTAGAGCAACATTTATGAATAATGATGATTATTTATAAATCGTTTAATCGTTAAACGAAAATACATGCGAACGGGCCGAACCGTCATTTCCTAATTAATGTGTATTTGTATTTAATATATGATATTATTAAATACACATTAATAAATAGTCAAATAAAGGTATTTGACATATATCATCAATATATGTATTTGAGATATTTAAAGTAAATATAATACATTATTTGATATATTTGTATTTAATTAATTATTTAATTATTTAATTGTTAAATGATTAATATAATTAAAATATAAATATATCACCAAATGATAAAGTTAGGAAGTGATTATAAGTTGCAATTGTTGACTATACATTAAAGGAAAAGGTTGTCAAATTGATTTTGACTTCTTAAGATATTTGTTCAAAATTGTTTGAAAAATGAAAATATCTTTTTCTTTATTTTCCTTTAAATTCGGCCATAACACTTAATATAAGAGTTATATTTTTCATAGTTGCATTTGTTGACTTAATTAAATATCTAATAAAGTGTTATTTGGATATTTATGCAAGTTGACCAAATGTAAAGTGAAATGAAATTGAAATTGCAAAAACTTGTATTTGGCTAGGTAATTTCGGCCAAGGCAAAGTTGTCTAAGTATATTTTTTTTCATTTCATTTCATTCTTAACCTAATACACTTTAAAGAAAAACTCCATTAATGGAAGCAAAGGAAGCTTGTGAGAAAGAAAGGAGAAACCAAAGAAAGCTTGATTTTTAGTAAGTTTTTCCAACTTACTATTAGAAAGGAAAATGTTCCTTAGGATCTAGGATTTAACATATGATGTTCTTAGGTTATTTCTTTCTTTATTCTTTGTGTTTTTGATGATGGAAGTTTTGATGAAAGTGTAGAGCATGTATGATGAAGGAAGCTTATGGCTATTGTAGTGATAAGTGTTCTTTTATGGTTTTGGAAACCTTGTTGCTAATCTAGAGTTGTTGACCCACTCTTAGATGACCTAGATTTGATCTTGAGTTGTTTCATTGTGTTGAGACTTTGATTGGATGGAAGAAAGATGATTAAAGTAATTGATTTAACCAATTTGGTCTAATTTGTCCAATTTGAAGAAATTGAAAATTAGGGTTCATGACCAATTCCAAATTTGGGGGTTTTCATATATGTTTTGTATTTGGATGTGTATATGATGCATATAAAGTTTCATGTTGATTGGATTACATCTTGATGTGTTTTGAAGCATGAAATGACAAAGTGCACAAATGGCACCCTTGGGAGCATTCGGCCAAGTGAGTCAAATTGGGGATTTGGTTGCTTTTGGTGTTTTGTTTTTTGAACATTCTAAGTTCATCTTAGAAATGATTTAGAATCATTCAAAATTGATTAGATCAATTTCGGACTAAAATGGACAAAATACCAAAGTAAGGGTAATTTGGTAAATTCACCTAAATTGATTTATTGAATTTTATTTCATAATTTGATTATTGGAATATTAAATAAATATGTTTATTTAATTAATCCCCGAAAAATTTTTGAAATCGGAAGATACGATCTTCCGCCGCTCCTCCGCTGCGTTACCGGATTCTGCCCCTAAAACCCCTACAAAATGGTATCAGAGCGAGTCTGATTCTAGGCCTCCATAAATGATTAGCTTGTTTTATTCAATGTTTAATCATGTTTTCTTGACTTTATACATGCATGTTATAATCTAATTTGATTAGATTTAGGGTGTATGACACTTAATGGAATATCCCCGCTTAATAAGGTTTTAAAGTAACTAGTATTTGGAATACTTGTTTCTTGGTCCGTCTTGTCAATACGGTTTATAAATATCTTTTCGTTGACTACATCCGAGACCGTGCCTCTGCTGTGAGGATGTAGCTGATAGAAATTTATTTATGCCGAATGTATATTAGATACTAGATAAATTCAAGCGAAAGTGGAATCCTGAACGTGCCCTAGCTGTCAGGGTTACGCAAGTAACTTGAGTTTATCATTGACAAGTTTAACCTTGGTACGTCTCCTTGTGGGCCTGCCTTCGCAGCGACAACGAGAAACGGCCAGCCAGAACGGAACCTTGGAGTCACTAGTGAGTGATTGACAATTAGTTGTCTACCTGTGAATATACGTCGGCCAGACCGTGCCTCTGCTGTGAGTCGAAATATATTCATGGGGTCCTCTTCCCATTATGGAATTCGATTTAATTATTGAATTCTCGTCTTTCCGTTGGGATTACGGCATTACGTAAAAATAGTGGGAGGCATTGCTAAGTTTAAAATATTCCATAACTTAGGCAGTGTATGTTATTATGGAAATTGCCGCTTGTTTGTTTCCTTATTCTATGTTTAGTATAGAATTAAACTTTTATTTACTGCACACATATTTTGATATGTTATCTGACTAGACTCTTGGTTGCAGTTATTCTAGAATAGGTTCTAGATACTATTAGACAAGGATATTATTAGATTAGTCTAGACCATCGGGAACTGTTGTTCCGATTTTCTTCAAAAATAAAGATGGTTAGTGACTTAGTTTCTAAGTCATGATAGATAATCTAGATAGATATCTTTTAGGATATAATACTTTAGAGATAATAGTTTCTTATGCAGTAAGAATTGACTTGAATTAGTTCATGTCTCGAGATTCTTGACTGGCATTTAGAAAGCCCTATTAGGTATTTGTTTATCTAATAATGACGTTTCTAAGCTTTAATTACCTTTAGAGGTTATGTGTCTGACACAATTTGCTAATCAATTATTTACAATTGTTGTGAATAGTTGAATGCAAATAATAAAGCTAAAGAAAGGAGATGCGTATATTTGTGTATAGAAAATATCGATTTTCACAATACTACAACTATAGGTATTGGATACCAGATCTCCCGTCTAGTTATTTGAAATATTAGTTAACGATTGTTTTGATATTTGATATCGGAACTTGCGACTATTGGATAGTCACTTGTTCTTTATAAACAATTGTTACATATTTTATAATAAAGTAGTGTCATTGACGTAGAGATAAACATTAAGAAAAATTATTCGGTAAAGTAAATAATTTAGAACGGTGCTTTATGAGTTTAATCACTTAAGCATTGGATGCTTATTCCGTATGGTGAAGGATGGTTTGATACTAGATCACACCACATATCCTTATCCATTTAATGAATATTGTATTCAGGAAAGTGATTAAGATCTCGTTTAACCAATGATTGTCATTGGACCACCAAATTTATTTAACTGATACATTGGATGTATGTAGTTTAATAAATAATAATTGCTTAAGGTAGTTTTCTTTATTTCGTAACTTAGTTGATGAATTGTCAAAACTTAGTTACGTGTTTCTGAAGGAACACATATTGAAAGTCTTGAAAGTATCAAGAACTTTCAATCTGTTCTGATGAAACGAAGATTGAACATTTTTGACTTGTTCAAATATATTCAATCTAAAGTATTTTGAAAACTTGATCCTTAAAATTCATTACATGTCTTTGAACTGTTCAAAGATCTTTGATACGATCAAACATTTGAATTTAAAGCAATTAGTTCTAAGGTTATACAGTGAATATGATTCATATTCAATATTATTCTTCCACGATTCCATCTTGATGGAATTGAGTAGTGGGAGCAATTGAATCTTATATGATTTGATTCGTTTGATATTGAATGTTACCGAATTAGTTTCAATACTCTTGGGGTTATACTCCAGTAACACTAATTCATCTCTTTAATTAATGTTCCATTATTTTCTACAGTTGCATATATGATATGTATAGGTAGAAAATTTGAATCTTGAAAAGTTTGAGATTTCAATCTTTCTTTTATATAATAGTTATATAATGGAAATTACTTACACCTCGGAGGTATAAGTAAAAGTTTATCGTTTATTCTGTTTAATAGAATATTGTATTCTATTTAATAGAATATCTTTCCTACGATTCTAAATAATAAAATCGTTTTATTACTTGGTGTGTAACATCAGATGTTAACTATTGTAGAAAAGACTTGACTTATTGAAGTCAAATGTGAGAATGATAAATTATAAAAGGAACTACGTAATTAATAAGATGAAACAACCCTTATACATCTTCCGTACAAGTCCAATAGGATAACAGAATCATTCACGAGTATTTGATACTTAATGGTTCCGTTGTTTTCTTACTGAAGAAAAATTATCCTATAACTTATAATGGAAGCGATATTTGATATCGATTCTGGAAGTTCACCATTGAACCATAGATCTA
The DNA here is from genome assembly GCA_019454045.1 of Zanthoxylum bungeanum. Classification (NCBI taxonomy): domain Eukaryota; kingdom Viridiplantae; phylum Streptophyta; class Magnoliopsida; order Sapindales; family Rutaceae; genus Zanthoxylum; species Zanthoxylum bungeanum. The sequence goes on from SKCR01008503.1 coordinate 25,143, forward strand.
AGATTGTTCATAGCTTACTACGATCAAGTTTTGAACTTGATTACGCTTTCATTATGAATTAGTTCATGATATGTGCTAATTGTTTGCGCAGCGAAAGCAATATGAGCTTATTAAAGGTTTGACCTTTACAGTATGACAGTGAGAAAAGTTATACTCAACAATCTATTGTAGATTCTGAGAAAAATTATCTCTAGTCACACTAAATGAACAATTAAAGATATATTGGTTAATGTTGATAATAAACTGTATATTTTAGCTAAAGAATGCAAAGTGGCGTTTTTGGATGACTTATTCAGATAAGACATCAGTTGTGATTTCCTTATTTAAAGAGTTCATTCTGAAATGGCCCTAGAGTTTGTGTTCTGCTGAGATCGCAGTTTAGTGTGCTAGCTTACAGAGCCTATTGTAGACTCGGATAAGTCTTCCAGAAATATGTGTTCTCTATTTTTGATATCGTCAAATTGTCTGATCTTGTCAAAGTATATAGAATACATATGTGATTAGAAGGTTAGTGGGAGCGTACATATTACTTTCTAGTATTATATATCTTAACGACATTGTCATTATTATAGTAATAATGAGATGTTTGTGAGGTAAAAGATTTACCTAAGTCTTCTTTACTCCGTGAAAACAGTGGGAGTAGTCTCTGTTATATACGATATAAAATTTTATATAAGATATAAAACCAAGAGACTTGTGAGATACTTCTATTAGTCGTACATTAGATATGATCTAATGAAGGACATAACAAGGCTATCTGTATGACAGTTAGTATAACTGTTCGACAGTTATTGTGTGTCTTATACATAGTATTCTTCTTTCGTAAAGGATGATTCCTTTTTCGAAAGAGATATTGATTAGAATGTCTAAACAATATTATGTATCATTTGATGATGACATAGTGAATACTTTATTATGTGCGATTATCGATGTCGATTTAATCGTAATTGTTACGAGTTATTTTGACATCCTATAGACCATATGATGGATCTTGAAACACGTTCTTTGTGATCTTTGAGATATTAAGAACGAGTTTCTAATTCATGGAGAATATAGTCTGCAACCATTAGGGTCATATTAGTTTTGAGACTAATTATGACGTTAGACAGTTTACGTCATAAAGAGTCACAAAAGATGCAGTGGGAGTGTCACGAAGGATTCTACTATTTAGTGGAATCAAATGCAACTTTTGAAGTATTGACTTATGAAGTTGCATAGTGACCTTTTAAAATAGAAGTTTTGAATTGTTATTGTGCTTGCGGTTGTCTTCATAGTATTTTGGATTTGATCCTTAAATACTTGGACAACTCAGTAGCTGTAGCACAATACTGATGTAGCATCAGAGTCATATTAATGTATAATCTAGATTCTACAAAATATGAATGATGCTGACTGATGAGTGGTATTTATATCACTTATTCCCACTCATTTGACCTAATATTTCGTATAGTTTCTCGGGTTTGATGAACGTTTTGATGTGTTTTAGTTTATTTTGCAGATAAAATAATATTGGGACTTAATGAAATCATTTAGGATGAAATGTGGGTCAATTAAGGGCAATTATTGGATTTGATATATTAATTTTGGAGATTGGAAACTTGAAAGGGCGTTTTGACGAAGTGCAGTTTTGGAAATTCCAGTTTTGCGCATCTGTCTTATTTTGGGAATAACTTTTTACTCCAATATCGGATTGAGCTGATTCAAGTTCCAGATTAAAGAAGACTCAAAGATCTACAACTTTGAAAGAGAAAATATTTTCGAATTCTGATGATTTCATGACCGAAATTGATGAACTATCCAGAAGTGTGTGGTGTGTAATTATTAAAAGTCATTATCAATCATTTTCAAAGAAAAATATTAATTAATAAATAATTAATAAAAATTATCAAATCACCACCCAACAAGATAAGAAATTAGTGGAGCAATTATGGATTTGGTGGAGTAATTAGTGGAGAAATTAATAATGGATTTGGTGGAGAATTTGATGGATGATTTGATGGTGGCAAAATTTTGCCTATAAATACCAAGCCATTTCATTTGTAAAATTCATACTTTCTTCTAAGGAATTCCTTAAGAATACTAAGAAGATTGTATCTTGTTTGTTTATTTATAGCTTTTAGTAATTAATTTCCGCTTTCACACTTTCTTTTCTTTACTTTTCAGTTTTTACTTTCCGCAATTTACTTTCAGCATTTACTTTTCAGTAATTTACTTTTCAGCAATTTACTTTTCAGCTTTTACTTTATGTCTTTTACTTTTCAGCATTTTTATTTTATGTATTTTATTTTTAAGTTTTTACTAGCCCTAGTTATGTGTTAGTTATCTGGGATTGTGATGAATTCTAATATCACCGGTTTATAAGGGGTTATTTTATAGTTTGGGTAATTTAAAGGTTTACTTATTAAGTCTTAAGCTTAATGCTTCTTGTTGTCTGATCACCAATAAGATTGATGTGGTAAATCTAAAATGAACTAGACATAGGGATTTTAGGTTTCAGCCTTAGACTTAATAGCCCACGATCTTCCTTGAGGATAGATAACCCTTTAATAGATTTCCTTACAGGATAGACATATACCTGTCAGGCGGGGGTAGCCATAATTGGAACTTAAACTTAATGAATCCAGATAATTTGGTTGACATAGACATATGTTCAATGGGGTTAAACTGGGTATTTGCGTCTGACCATCGACAGAGGCTTTTGCATAATTTAGTGTTCCAGGTTAGTAAACTGATTTATTACACAAACATAAAATAATCACTTCATCTTTTAAAAGATATTAGAATGATTCACAACTCTAGATCTTGTGTCTTTTATTTTCCTTAGTATTTTCTTTTGTCTTTTTATTTATTTATTATTTAGCAAATCTACAATCAACCAAATCAATCAAGCAATCATTCTCTTCTCCCTCAATTAGATATCTTTAAATAAATAGATTCAATAATTAATAACAACAGTAGGAATTAAGTCCTCGTGGGATCGATATTTTTACTACTTGAACGATACGTGCGCTTGCGTTATACGTGTGTGTTTACGCCGGTCAAGTTTTTGGCGCCGTTGCCGGGGACTTATTTTTCTTGAGTTGTTAATTTTGAAGCTATCTAATTTACTTATATCTAATTTTCTTTATCTTTATCTGTAATTTTTATTTCTTTATTGTATTTTCAGGTGATTTAAAAATGGAACACTACTGGGAGATTGAAAGATTACGAGCTTTACAAGAAGATACACCCCACATCTGGGAGCAACAGTCCGGTTTTCAGAGGCCTGTTGTCCAGCCCAACAATTATCACTGGATGCCAGAACCATTATACTTTCCATCTTATCCACCATCCACCTACTATCCTCAACAAAAACCAGAACCATCAGAGGAAGAACAATTGATTGATATGCTCAAAATTTTTTCCAAGAAACGAGACGAAAAGTTGGATACAATGCTTGAAACAAGCCTGAAGCAACTTGAAAGTATTCAGAGACAATCAGAATTCATTCAGAGGATGACAGATCAAATGAGACAATTAACAGAAAACCAGAACTACATACCTCAAGAACCAGTTTCAGATGACACTGATGAAGCCTTCAAGTACCCAGAAATCCACAAAGACACTTCAACAGAGGAGGAGGCTGAGCAGTATCAACAACCAGAGGTATCAGTTCAGGAGCCCGAACCGGTAAAGTCTCAATTTGACTTTTATTATTCAGATTCTGACGAGGATGAAGCTGATCTATTTGTACCAACTGCACCAACAACGGAGGATCAAACTTTCAATCCTCAAAATGAAGATCTTGGAGCATGTTTTACCATGATGTTTGAAGAAGATCTATCTGAACCATCCATTCCAGTCATATCAGAGGATGAAGACCTAATGTCAGAAACATCTTTCCATCCTCTGGTTGACAATTTTGAAGCATGTATTTCACAGATGACAGATGAAGAGATGAATACAAGAATTTTACAATACATCTGTGAAGAGAAGGTGGAGCAAGAAACAGAGCAAATGGAGGAGCAAATGTCTGACCTTAATAAAGATCCAGAGCATTTAGGAGAAACATCGTTGTTTTGGGGAGTACAAATCAAAGATATCACCCAAAAGCTTGACAGAATGGAACTTCCATTCCAAGTCAAGCATCATACGAGACCTCCTGATTTTCTTTCTTTCTTTGCAGGAACCACTAGAGTAACAAGGAGCAAAAAGGTGGCACGAGCACTGAATGAGACAAAACTCTTTTTGCCACTTTACCGTTGGAAGAGACCCTTCAAAAGCAACGCTCACGGGATTGTCTTTAATCGGACATCCAAAACGACATTGAAACCTCCTTAACAGATGAATTTCAAGTCATCGTCTGGCTGAAGACGTAAAATTTAGCGCTAGCAGGGAGGCAACCCATGCAATTTGTTGTAATTTCTGTTTTCATATTTTGTGTGAACTTTTTAATTTTGTGTGTTATTTTTATAGGGAAAGGCACAAACGAAGCATTTTAAAACAGAAGGAATGGTGTTTGGCAATCACAAAGATGAGAACCAATTATTAGAGATGGCTGAGTAAAGAATGAAATCTTGAGACGCATCCTAATGGATTTATACCAAACGAGTGGCGTATTGCGTACATATTCCGTTGCCTTAATTATTGCTTTGATTCGCTTTTCTATTGTAATTATCTTTATTTTCGTAGACAGGATCCAGACTTTTTGACCTTTCACGATTTCTTTTGTTGTTTAGCTACAATCGTCATTTGGAAGATATTAGTGCTATTATTACTCACCCTTTTTCATGGTACTATAAATTCAGCTCGTCATTGCACTTTTGAAGGCATCCAGAGTTGAAAAAGAAATACAAAAAAAAAAATGGAAGCCACTTCAAGAAGACGAGTTGAAAACATCTGCGTGTTTTGTGGTAGTAGTGTTGGTACTAAGCCACAATACATAGAAGCAGCACAGGAATTGGGTCGAGTCTTAGCTGCAAGGAATATGCACTTAATATATGGCGGAGGAAATCTTGGACTTATGGGGATCGTTTCAAAGGCTGTACAGGAAGGAGGCAGTCATGTTTTGGGAATCATCCCAAAACCCTTGGCAGAGGCAAATCTTATGGATCATCAAACGAAGAGGAACTGATCGTGCCAGGTATGTCTGAACGATTGGTAGAAATGATTAACCTTGCTGATGCTTTTATTGCTTTGCCAGGTGGCTTGGGCACATTGGAGGAAATTTTTATAGTCTATCTTGGGCGAACCTGAACATACACCAGAAACCGCTTGGACTGTTTAATGTTGATGGATTTTATGATTTTCTTTGTGTGTTTCTTGATGATGCTCGAAGAAATGGGTTCGTGTCAAAACCTATGAAAGAACTCCTCTTCACTGCCAGAACTGCTCCAGATCTAATAGTCCAACTCATAGCCTATGAACCACAAGTTGACCCTATCCTTTCAAAGATAAATTGGTCCGAGGACGATCGTGGTAAGAGGCGTCGAATTAATCTGGATCTTAACCTTTAATTTCCTGTAGATTTTCAGCTAACCAGGTACGACCTTCTTAACTCTCCTTTTACTGTTTAAGACATTGGGGACAATGTCTCATTTAGGTTTGGGGGAGGGAATTAGTTGATCAGTACCTTGTTTTTAGTTTGTATGTTGTTTTTATTTTTAGTCCAAAATTTTTCGAAAAATACAAAAAAATTGAAAAATTTTCAAAAATTACAAAAATATTTTGCATTTTTGTGTTTTTATTTTGACTAAAAAGGTGGAATTGGTAAGAGGTAGCTGAGTAAGAGTTTTCACTCCTGATACGTATCTCAAACCCATTTTCGAAATAAAGTTAATTTTTGTTTATTTCCTTTTGAATTATTTAATTTGTGAATTCTCTTTAAAACTGACTAAAAGGAATCTTCATATGCTCAATTGATAGATATTATCAACATATATAGTAACATACGGACATAAGCTAAATTGAAAAGTTTGTAATATTCAGTGCTCTAGTTTAATTGGAGGAAACATCTCAAAAAGCAGTGGAGTAAAAAAAAAAAAAAAAAATCTGATTTACAAAAATAAAGTATCTAAGATCCGGGTTATTAAGTCTGTAAGGGTGTTTTAACACCTAGTGCCCTAAAACCAACTGGTTTGGGAGTCACTGGCCCAAAGCTCGTTACATGGATCAAAGATGCTGCAAAAATATATATATCTGAAGTCTGGGTAATTAAGTCCGTAGGGGTGTCTTAACACCTGGTGCCCTAAAGCCAACTGGTTAGGGAGCCACCGACCCAACACTCGCTACATAGATGGAAGATATTGTATATAAATAAAAAATAGAAAAAGAAAAAATCAAAGAAAAAAATCAGAAAAATGAGAAAAATTATTCCATTGCTCCAAAAAGGTGTGAAATCTGATAGAACTTTAGGACAAAAATATTACTCTCTTATCAACTGCACTTGTGACTGTTGTGGGCAAAAATGAGTTGATTAATATTTTGTTGGCTGTGTATATGAAGAATGGTAAAAATAATCGGAGAATTTACTTATTCAGTAATTTAGAATAAAACAAAACAACTAGTAACTTGGAGTAGAAGTTTCACCTGATTAGTCACTAACATCTTTATTCTCTTTTCGCTTGTCTTTTTGCTTTTGTGTGCATTAGTTTTAACTAACTTTTTACTTTTGTAAAAATGTTTGTGGGATCATTGCTGTAAGCCCTCACGAGACTACAACTCGTCCACTAGGGACACCTAGGGGTTTAAAGGCTTGTTGCATACGCTAAATGCAACCGTGATCCCTACGAAAGTGGCTTAGTTAATTTATTTACGTTATTTTATTTTATGTTTTGCTCGAGGACTAGCAAAATTTTAGGTTTGGGGGTGTGATGAGTGGTATTTATATCACTTATTCCCACTCATTTGACCTAATATTTCGTATAGTTTCTCGGGTTTGATGAACGTTTTGATGTGTTTTAGTTTATTTTGCAGATAAAATAATATTGGGACTTAATGAAATCATTTAGGATGAAATGTGGGTCAATTAAGGGCAATTATTGGATTTGATATATTAATTTTGGAGATTGGAAACTTGAAAGGGCGTTTTGACGAAGTGCAGTTTTGGAAATTCCAGTTTTGCGCATCTGTCTTATTTTGGGAATAACTTTTTACTCCAATATCGGATTGAGCTGATTCAAGTTCCAGATTAAAGAAGACTCAAAGATCTACAACCTTGAAAGAGAAAATATTTTCGAATTCTGATGATTTCATGACCGAAATTGATGAACTATCCAGAAGTGTGTGGTGGTGTAATTATTAAAAGTCATTATCAATCATTTTCAAAGAAAATATTAATTAATAAATAATTAATAAAATTATCAAATCACCACCCAACAAGATAAGAAATTAGTGGAGCAATATGGATTTGGTGGAGTAATTAGTGGAGAAATTAATAATGGATTTGGTGGAGAATTTGATGGATGATTTGATGGTGGCAAATTTTTGCCTATAAATACCAAGCCATTTCATTTGTAAAATTCATACTTTCTTCTAAGGAATTCCTTAAGAATACTAAGAAGATTGTATCTTGTTTGTTATTTTATAGCTTTAGTATTTAATTTCCGCTTTCACACTTTCTTTTCTTTACTTTTCAGTTTTTACTTTCCGCAATTTACTTTCAGCATTTACTTTTCAGTAATTTACTTTTCAGCAATTTACTTTTCATCTTTTACTTTATGTCTTTTACTTTCAGCATTTTTATTTTATGTATTTTTTTTTAAGTTTTTACTAGCCCTAGTTATGTGTTACTTATCTGGGGTTGTGATGAATTCTAATATCACCGGTTTATAAGGGGTTATTTTATAGTTTGGGTAATTTAAGGTTTACTTATTAAGTCTTAAGCTTAATGCTTCTTGTTGTCTGATCACCAATAAGATTGATGTGGTAAATCTAAAATGAACTAGACATAGGGATTTTAGGTTTCAGCCTTAGACTTAATAGCCCACGATCTTCCTTGAGGATAGATAACCCTTTAATAGATTTCCTTACAGGATAGACATATACCGTCAGGCGGGGGTAGCCATAATTGGAACTTAAACTTAATGAATCCAGATAATTTGGTTGACATAGACATATGGTTCAATGGGGTTAAACTGGTATTTGCGTCTGACCATCGACAGAGGCTTTTGCATAATTTAGTGTTCCAGGTTAGTAAACTGATTTATTACCACAAGATAAAATAATCACTTCATCTTTAAAAGATATTAGAATGATTCACAACCCTAGATCTTTGTGTCTTTTATTTTCCTTAGTATTTTCTTTTGTCTTTTTATTTATATTGTATTTAGCAAATCTACAATCAAACCAAATCAATCAAGCAATCATTCTCTTCTCCCTCATTAGATATCTTTAAATAAATAGATTCAATAATTAATAACACAGTAGGAATTAATTCCTCGTGGGATCGATATTTTTATACTACTTGAACGATACGTGCGCTTGCGTTATACGTGTGTGTTTACGCCGGTCAATGATGAGTGGTATTTATATCACTTATCCCACTCATTTGACCTAATATTTCGTATAGTTTCTCGGGTTTGATGAACGTTTTGATGTGTTTTAGTTATTTTGCAGATAAAATAATATGGGACTTAATGAAATCATTTAGGATGAATGTGGGTCATTAAGGGCAATTATTGGATTTGATATATTAATTTTGGAGATTGGAAATTTGAAAGGGCGTTTTTGACGAAGTGCAGTTTTGGAAATTCCAGTTTTGCGCATCTGTCTTATTTTGGGAATAACTTGTTACTCCAATATCGGATTGAGCTGATTCAAGTTCCAGATTAAAGAAGACTCAAAGATCTACAACAACTTGAAAGAGAAAATATTTTCGAATTCTGATGATTTCATGACCGAAATTGATGAACTATCCAGAAGTGTGTGGTGTGTAATTATTAAAAGTCATTATCAATCATTTTCAAAGAAAATATTAATTAATAAATAAATAATTAATAAAAATTATCAATCACCACCCAACAAGATAAGAAATTAGTGGAGCAATTATGGATTTGGTGGAGTAATTAGTGGAGAAATTAATAATGGATTTGGTGGAGAATTTGATGGATGATTTGATGGTGGCAAAATTTTGCCTATAAATACCAAGCCATTTCATTTGTAAAAATTCATAATTTCTTCTTTGAAATTCTTAATGAATAAATAAGAAGATTGTATCTAGTTAGTTTATTTTTAGTTTTCAGTAATTAATTTTCAGTTTCGCACTTTCTTTTCTTTACTTTTCAGTTTTTACTTTCCGCAATTTACTTTTACGCACAGTACTTTTCTTTCTTTAATTTTTCAGTTTTTACTTTTCAGTAATGAGGAGGTAACTTCCCCAGCTAGGGTGAAAGGTAATTCTTTTACTATTGCTATTTAGATTAATCTCCCTTAAATATAATATATTCACTATTTAAAATATTGACTTAAAAAGGATACCGCTATATTGGTCGGTTGGTAATTCATTTTAATCTGGTTTAAACCTGACTAATAAAGGATACCGCCAGATTGGTCGGTTGGCAATTTAATTTTGGTTCCGCCTTTATGGCTGGTTGGACTTAATTTGACTTAATCAGGATACCGCCTATATGGTCGGTTGGTATTATTATCACAAGTTTATATATTATTTTATGGGAGATATCTAAATTAGTAGTAGTAAAAGTAATTCCTTTTACCTTAGCATTTTATTGTATTTTACTTTTCAGCTTTACTTTATGTCTTTTACTTTTATGTCTTTACTAGTCCTAGTTATGTGTTAGTTATCTGGGGTTGTGATGAATTCTAATATCACCGGTTTATAAGGGATTATTTTATAGTTTGGGTAATTTAAAGGTTTATTTATTAAGTCTTAAGCTTAATGCTTCTTGTTGTCTGATCACCAATAAGATTGATATGGTAAATCTAAAATGAACTAGACATAGGGATTTTAGGTTTCAGCCTTAGACTTAATAGCCCACGATCTTCCTTGAGGATAGATAACCCTTTAATAGATTTCCTTACAGGATAGGAATATACCTGTCGGGCGGGGTAGCCATAATTGGAACTTAAACTTAATGAATCCAGATAATTTGGTTGACATAGACATATGGTTCAATTGGGTTAAACTGGGTATTTGCGTCTGACCATCGACAGAGGCTTTTGCATAATTTAGTGTTCCAGGTTAGTAAACTGATTTATTACACAAACATAAAATAACCACTTCATCTTTTAAATGATATTAGAATGATTCACGACCCTAGATCTTTGTGTCTTTTGTTATTTTCCTTAGTATTTTCTTTTGTCTTTTTATTTATTTATTTATTTTGTAAAACCACTTCCCAATCAAACAATCATTCTCTTCTTCATTTAATTAGATATCTGTAAATAAATAGATTCAATAATTAATAACAATAGTAGGAATTAAGTCCTCGTGGGATCGATATTTTTATACTACTTGAACGATACGTGCGCTTGCGTTATACGTGTGTGTTTACGCCGGTCAAGTTTTTGGCGCCGTTGCCGGGGACTTATATTTCTTGAGTTGTTAATTTTGAAGCTATCTAATTTACTTATATCTAATTTTCTTTATCTTTATCTGTAATTTTTATTTCTTTATTGTATTTTCAGGTGTTTAAAAATGGAACACTACTGGGAGATTGAAAGATTACGAGCTTTACAAGAAGATACACCCCACATCTGGGAGCAACAGTCCGGTTTTCTGAGGCCTGTTGTCCAGCCCAACAATTATCACTGGATGCCAGAACCATCATACTTTCCATCTTATCCACCATCCACCTACTATCCTCAACAAAAACCAGAACCATCAGAGGAAGAACAATTGATTGATATGCTCAAAAGTTTTTCCAAGAAACGAGACGAAAGTTGGATACAATGCTTGAAACAAGCCTGAAGCAACTTGAAAGTATTCAGAGACAATCAGAATTCATTCAGAGGATGACAGATCAAATGAGACAATTAACAGAAAACCAGAACTACATACCTCAAGAACCAGTTTCAGATGACACTGATGAAGCCTTCAAGTACCCAGAAATCCACAAAGACACTTCAACAGAGGAGGAGGCTGAGCAGTATCAACAACCAGAGGTATCAGTTCAGGAGCCCGAACCGGTAAAGTCTCAATTTGACTTTTATTATTCAGATTCTGACGAGGATGAAGCTGATCTATTTGTACCAACTGCACCAACAACGGAGGATCAAACTTTCAATCCTCAAAATGAAGATCTTGGAGCATGTTTTACCATGATGTTTGAAGAAGATCTATCTGAACCATCCATTCCAGTCATATCAGAGGATGAAGACCTAATGTCAGAAACATCTTTGCATCCTCTGGTTGACAATTTTGAAGCATGTATTTCACAGATGACAGATGAAGAGATGAATACAAGAATTTTACAATACATCTGTGAAGAGAAGGTGGAGCAAGAAACAGAGCAAATGGAGGAGCAAATGTCTGACCTTAATAAAGATCCAGAGCATTCAGGAGAAACATCGCTGTTTTGGGGAGTACAAATTAAAGATATCACCCAGAAGCTTGACAGAATGGAATTTCCATTCCAGTCAAGCACCATATAAGACCTCCTGATTTTCTTTCTTTCTTTGCAGGAACCACTGGAGTAACAAGAAGCAAAAAGGTGGCACGAGCACTGAATGAGACAAAACTCTTTTTGCCACCTTACCGTTGGAAGAGACCCTTCAAAAGCAACGCTCACGGGATTGTTTTTGATCGGACATCTAAAACGACATTGAAACCTCCTTAACAGATGAATTTCAGTCACGTCTGGCTGAAGACGAAAAATTTAGCGCTAGCAGGGAGGCAACCCATGCAATTTGTTGTAATTTAGTTTTGTGTGAACTTTTTAATTTTGTGTGTTATTTTTGTAGGGAAAGGCACAAACAGAGCATTTTTAGACAGAAGGAATTGTGTTTTCGCAATCAAAGAAAAGAAAACAATCATTAATGGCTGAGTAAGGAATGAAATCTTGAGACACATCCTAATGAATTTATACTGAGCGAGTGGCGTATTGCGTACACAATTCCGTTGCCTTAATTATTGCTTTGATTGCTTTTCTATTGTAATTATCTTTATTTTCGTAGACAGGATCCAGACTTTTTGACCTTTCACGATTTCATTTGTTGTTTAGCTAACAATCGTCCTTTGGAAGATATTAGTGCTATTATTACTCACCCTTTTTCAGGTACTATAAATTCACCCGTCATTGCACTTTTGAAGGCATCCAGAATTGAAAAAGAAATACAAAAAAAAAATGGAAGCCACTTCAAGAAGACGAGTTGAAAACATCTGTGTGTTTTGCGGTACTAGTGTTGGTACTAAACCACAATACATAGAAGGCAGCACAGGAATTGGGTCGAGTCTTAGCAGCAAGGAATATGCACTTAATATATGGCGGAGGCAATCTTGGACTTATGGGGATCGTTTCAAAAGCCACACAGGAAGGAGGCAGTCATGTTTTGGGAATCATCCCAAAACCCTTGGCAGAGGCAAATCTTATTGGATCATCAAACGGAGAGGAACTGATCGTGCCAGGTATGTCTGAACGATTGGTAGAAATGATTAACGTGCTGATGCTTTTATTGCTTTGCCAGGTGGCTTGGGCACATTGGAGGAAATTTTTATAGTACTATCTTGGGCGAACCTGAACATACACCAGAAACCACTTGGACTATTTAACGTTGATGGATTTTATGATTTTCTTTGTGTGTTTCTTGATGATGCTCGAAGAAATGGGTTCGTGTCAAAACCTATGAAAGAACTCCTCTTCACTGCCAGAACTGCTCCGGATCTAATAGACCAACTCATAGCCTATGAACCACAAGTTGACCCTATCCTTTCAAAGATAAATGGTCCGAGGACGATCGTGGTAAGAGGCGTCGAATTAATCTGGATCTTAACCTTTAATTTCCTGTAGATTTTCAGCTAACCAGGTACGACCTTCTTAACTCTCCTTTTACTGTTTAAGACATTGGGGACAATGTCTCATTTAGGTTTGGGGAGGGAATTAGTTGATCAGTACCTTGTTTTTAGTTTGTATGTTGTTTTTATTTTTAGTCCAAATTTTTCGAAAAATACAAAAAAATTGAAAAATTTCAAAAATTACAAAAATATTTTGTGTTTTGTGTTTTTTATTTTGACTAAAAAGGTGAAATTGGTAAGAGATAGCTGAGTAAGGAGTTTCCACTCCTGAGACGTATCTCAAGCCTATTTTCGAAACAAGTTAATTTTTGTTTATTTCCTTTTAAATTATTTAATTTGTGAATTCTCCTTAAAACTGACTAAAAGGAATCTTCATATGCTCAATTGATAGATATTATCAACATATATAGTAACATACGGACATGAGCTAAATTGAAAAGTTTGTAATATTCAGTGCTCTAGTTTAATTGGAGGAAGCATCTCAAAAAGCAATGGAGTAAAAAAAAAAAAAAAAAAAAAAACGTCTGAGATCCGAGTTATTAAGTCTGTAAGGGTGTTTTAACACCTAGTGCCCTAAAACCAACTGGTTTGGGAGTCACTGGCCCAAAGCTCGTTACATGGATCGAAGATGCTGCAAAAATATATATATCTGAAGTCTGGTAATTAAGTCCGTAGGGGTGTCTTAACACCTGGTGCCCTAAAGCCAACTGGTTTGGGAGCCACCGACCCAACACTCGCTACATAGATGGAAGATATTGTATATAAATAAAAAATAGAAAAAAAAAAATCAAAGAAAAAATCAGAAAAATGAGAAAAATTATTCCATTGCTACCAAAAGGTGTGAAATCTGATAGAACTTTAGGACAAAATATTACTCTCTTATCAACTGCACTTATGACTGTTGTGGGCAAAAATGAGTTGATTAATATTTTTTGGCTGTGTATATGAGAATGGTAAAATAATCGGAGAATTTACTTATTCAGTAATTTAGAATAAAACAAAACAACTAGTAACTTGAAGTAGAAGTTTCACCTGATTAGTCACTAACTCTTTATTCTCTTTTCGCTTGTCTTTTTGCTTTTGTGTGCATTAGTTTTAACTAACTTTTTACTTTTGTAAAAATGTTTGTGGGTATCATTGCTGTAAGCCCTCACGAGACTACAACTCGTCCACTAGGGACACCTAGGGGTTTAAAGGCTTGTTGCATACGCTAAATGCAACCGTGATCCCTACGAAAGTGGCTTAGTTAATTTATTACGTTATTTTTTTTATGTTTTGCTCGAGGACTAGCAAAATGTTAGGTTTGGGGGTGTGATGAGCGGAATTATATCAATATTCCGCCCCTTTGACCTAATATTTTGTTTAGTTTCTCGGGTTTGATGAACGTTTTGATGTGTTTTAGTTTATTTTGCAGATAAAATAATATTGGGATTAATGAAATCATTTAGGATGAAATGTGGGTCAAATAAGGGCAATTATTGGACTTGATATATTAATTTTGGAGATTGGAAATTTGAAAGGGCGTTTTGACGAAGTGCAGTTTTGGAAATTCCAGTTTTGCGCATCTGTCGTATTTTGGGCATAACTTTTTACTCAGATATCGGATTGAGCTGATTCAAGTTCCAGATTAAAGAAGACTCAAAGCTCTACAACTTTGAAAGAGAAAATATTTTCGAATTCTGATGATTTCATGACCGAAATTGATGAACCATCCAGAAGTGTGTGGAGTGTAATTATTAAAAGTCATTATCAATCATTTTCAAAGCAAAATATTAATTAATAAATAATTAATAAAAATTATCAAATCACACCAAACAAGATAAGAAATTAGTGGAGCAATTATGGATTTGGTGGAGTAATTAGTGGAGAAATTAATAATGGATTTGGTGGAGAATTTGATGGATGATTTGATGGTGGCAAAATTTTGCCTATAAATACCAAGCCATTTCATTTGTAAAATTCATACTTTCTTCTTTGAAATTCTTAATGAATAAATAAGAAGATTGTATCTAGTTTGTTTATTTTTAGTTTTCAGTAATTAATTTTCAGTTTCGCACTTTCTTTTCTTTACTTTTCAGTTTTTACTTTCCAATTTTACTTTCCGCAATTACTTTTACGCACAGTACTTTTCTTTCTTTAATTTTTCAGTTTTTACTTTTCAGTAATGAGGAGGTACTTCCCCAGCTAGGGTGAAAGGTAATTCTTTTACTATTGCTATTTAGATTAATCTCCCTTAAAATAATATATTCACTATTTAAAATATGACTTAAAAAGGATACCGCTATATTGGTCGGTTGGTAATTCATTTTAATCTGGTTTAAACCTGACTAATAAAGGATACCGCCAGATTGGTCGGTTGGTAATTTAATTTTGGTTCCGCCTTTATGGCTGGTTGGACTTAATTTGACTTAATCAGGATACCGCCTATATGGTCGGTTGGTATTATTATCACAAGTTTATATATTATTTTATGGGAGATATCTAAATTAGTAGTAGTAAAAGTAATTCCTTTTACCTTAGCATTTTATTTTATTTTACTTTTCAGTTTTACTTTATGTCTTTTACTTTTATGTGTTTTACTAGTCCCTAGTTATGTGTTAGTTATCTGGGGTTGTGATGAATTCTAATATCACCGGTTTATAAGGGGTATTTTATAGTTTGGGTAATTTAAAGGTTTACTTATTAAGTCTTAAGCTTAATGCTTCTTGTTGTCTGATCACCAATAAGATTGATGTGGTAAATCTAAAATGAACTAGACATAGGGATTTTAGGTTTCAGCCTTAGACTTAATAGCCCACGATCTTCCTTGAGGATAGATAACCCTTTAATAGATTTCCTTACAGGATAGGAATATACCTGTCGGGCGGGGGTAGCCATAATTGGAACTTAAACTTAATGAATCCAGATAATTTGGTTGACATAGACATATGGTTCAATTGGGTTGAACTGGGTATTTGCGTCTGACCATCGACAGAGGCTTTTGCATAATTTAGTGTTCCAGGTTAGTAAACTGATTTATTACACAAACATAAAATAACCACTTCATCTTTTAAATGATATTAGAATGATTCACGACCTAGATCTTTGTGTCTTTTGTTATTTTCCTTAGTATTTTCTTTTGTCTTTTATTTATTTATTTATTTTGTAAAACCACTTTCAACCAATCAAACAATCATTCTCTTCTCCATTTAATTAGATATCTGTAAATAAATAGATTCAATAATTAATAACAACAGTAGGAATTAAGTCCTCGTGGGATCGATATTTTTATACTACTTGAACGATACGTGCGCTTGCGTTATACGTGTGTGTTTACGCCGGTCAAGTTTTTGGCGCCGTTGCCGGGGACTTATATTTCTTGAGTTGTTAATTTTGAAGCTATCTAATTTACTTGTATCTAATTTTCTTTATCTTTATCTGTAATTTTTATTTCTTTATTTATTTTCAGGTGATTTAAAAATGGAACACTACTGGGAGATTGAAAGATTACGAGCTTTACAAGAAGATACACCCCACATCTGGGAGCAACAGTCCGGTTTTCTGAGGCCTGTTGTCCAGCCCAACAATTATCACTGGATGCCAGAACCATTATACTTTCCATCTTATCCACCATCCACCTACTATCCTCAACAAAAACCAGAACCATCAGAGGAAGAACAATTGATTGATATGCTCAAAATTTTTTTCCAAAAACGAGACGAAAAGTTGGATACAATGCTTGAAACAAGCCTGAAGCAACTTGAAAGTATTCAGAGACAATCAGAATTCATTCAGAGGATGACAGATCAAATGAGACAATTAACAGAAACCAGAACTACATACCTCAAGAACCAGTTTCAGATGACACTGATGAAGCCTTCAAGTACCCAGAAATCCACAAAGACACTTCAACAGAGGAGGAGGCTGAGCAGTATCAACAACCAGAGGTATCAGTTCAGGAGCCCGAACCGTAAAGTCTCAATTTGACTTTTATTATTCAGATTCTGACGAGGATGAAGCTGATCTATTTGTACCAACTGCACCAACAACGGAGGATCAAACTTTCAATCCTCAAAATGAAGATCTTGGAGCATGTTTTACCATGATGTTTGAAGAAGATCTATCTGAACCATCCATTCCAGTCATATCAGAGGATGAAGACCTAATGTCAGAAACATCTTTGCATCCTCTGGTTGACAATTTTGAAGCATGTATTTCACAGATGACAGATGAAGAGATGAATACAAAAATTTACAATACATCTGTGAAGAGAAAGGTGGAGCAAGAAACAGAGCAAATGGAGGAGCAAATGTCTGACCTTAATAAAGATCCAGAGCATTCAGGAGAAACATCGCTGTTTTGGGGAGTACAAATTAAAGATATCAACCAGAAGCTTGACAGAATGGAATTTCCATTCCAAGTCAAGCACCATATAAGACCTCCTGATTTTCTTTCTTTCTTTGCAGGAACCACTGGAGTAACAAGAAGCAAAAAGGTGGCACGAGCACTGAATGAGACAAAACTCTTTTTGCCACCTTACCGTTGGAAGAGACCCTTCAAAAGCAACGCTCACGGGATTGTTTTTGATCGGACATCTAAAACGACATTGAAACCTCCTTAACAGATGAATTTCAGTCACGTCTGGCTGAAGACGAAAAATTTAGCGCTAGCAGGGAGGCAACCCATGCAATTTGTTGTAATTTATTTTGTGGTGAACTTTTTAATTTTGTGTGTTATTTTTGTAGGGAAAGGCACAAACGAGCATTTTAAGACAGAAGGAATTGTGTTTGGCAATCAAAGATGAAAAACAATTTCATTAGATGGCTGAGTAAGGAATGAATCTTGAGACACATCCTAATGAATTTATACTAAGCGAGTGGCGTATTGCGTACACAATTCCGTTGCCTTAATTATTGCTTTGATTTGCTTTTCTGTTGTAATTATCTTTATTTTCGTAGACAGGATCCAGACTTTTTGACCTTTCACGATTTCTTTTGTTGTTTAGCTAACAATCGTCCTTTGGAAGATATTAGTGCTATTATTACTCACCCTTTTCAGGTACTATAAATTCAGCCCGTCATTGCACTTTTGAAGGCATCCAGAGTTGAAAAAGAAATACAAAAAAAAAAATGGAAGCAAGCACTTCAAGAAGACGAGTTGAAAACATCTGTGTGTTTTGCGGTAGTAGTGTTGGTACTAAACCACAATACATAGAGGCAGCACAGGAATTGGGTCGAGTCTTAGCAGCAAGGAATATGCACTTAATATATGGCGGAGGCAATCTTGGACTTATGGGGATCGTTTCAAAAGCTGTACAGGAAGGAGGCAGTCATGTTTTGGGAATCATCCCAAAACCCTTGGCAGAGGCAAATCTTATTGGATCATCAAACGGAGAGGAACTGATCGTGCCAGGTATGTCTGAACGACTGGTAGAAATGATTAACCGTTCTGATGCTTTTATTGCTTTGCCAGGTGGCTTGGGCACATTGGAGGAAATTTTTTAGTACTATCTTGGGCGAACCTGAACATACACCAGAAACCACTTGGACTGTTAACGTTGATGGATTTTATGATTTTCTTTTGTGTGTTTCTTGATGATGCTCGAAGAAATGGGTTCGTGTCAAAACCTATGAAAGAACTCCTCTTCACTGCCAGAACTGCTCCGGATCTAATAGACCAACTCATAGCCTATGAACCACAAGTTGACCCTATCCTTTCAAAGATAAATTGGTCCGAGGACGATCGTGGTAAGAGGCGTCGAATTAATCTGGATCTTAACCTTTAATTTCCTGTAGATTTTCAGCTAACCAGGTACGACCTTCTTAACTCTCCTTTTACTGTTTAAGACATTGGGGACAATGTCTCATTTAGGTTTGGGGGAGGGAATTAGTTGATCAGTACCTTGTTTTTAGTTTGTATGTTGTTTTTATTTTTAGTCCAAAATTTTTCGAAAAATACAAAAAAAATTGAAAAATTTTCAAAAATTACAAAAATATTTTGTGTTTTTGTGTTTTTATTTTGACTAAAAAAGGTGAAATTGGTAAGAGATAGCTGAGTAAGGAGTTTCCACTCCTGAGACGTATCTCAAGCCTATTTTCGAAACAAGTTAATTTTTGTTTATTTCATTTTAAATTATTTAATTTGTGAATTCTCCTTAAAACGGACTAAAAGGAATCTTCATATGCTCAGTTGACAGATATTATCAACATATATAGTAACATACTGACATGAGCTAAATTGAAAAGTTTGTAATATTCAGTGCTCTAGTTTAATTAGAGGAAGCATCTCAAAAAGCAATGGAGTAAAAAAAAAAAAAAAAAAAAAAAAACGTCTGAGATCCGAGTTATTAAGTCTGTAAGGGTGTTTTAACACCTAGTGCCCTAAAACCAACTGGTTTGGGAGTCACTGGCCCAAAGCTCGTTACATGGATCGAAGATGCTGCAAAAATTATATATTTGAAGTCTGGGTAATTAAGTCCGTAGGGGTGTCTTAACACCTGGTGCCCTAAAGCCAACTGGTTTGGGAGCCACCGACCCAACACTCGCTACATAGATGGAAGATATTGTATATAAATAAAAAATAGAAAAAAAAAATCAAAGAAAAAATCAGAAAAATGAGAAAAATTATTCCATTGCTACAAAAAGGTGTGAAATCTGATAGAACTTTAGGACAAAAATATTACTCTCTTATCAACTGCACTTATGACTGTTGTGGGCAAAAATGAGTTGATTAATATTTTGTTGGCTGTGTATATGGAGAATGGTAAAAATAATCGGAGAATTTACTTATTCAGTAATTTAGAATAAAACAAAACAACTAGTAACTTGAAGTAGAAGTTTCACCTGATTAGTCACTAACTTCTTTATTCTCTTTTCGCTTGTCTTTTTGCTTTTGTGTGCATTAGTTTTAACTAACTTTTTACTTTTGTAAAAATGTTTGTGGGTATCATTGCTGTAACCCTCACGAGACTACAACTCGTCCACTAGGGACACCTAGGGGTTTAAAGGCTTGTTGCATACGCTAAATGCAACCGTGATCCCTACGAAAGTGGCTTAGTTAATTTATTTACGTTATTTTTATTTTGGTTTGCTCGAGGACTAGCAAAATGTTAGGTTTGGGGGTGTGATGAGCGGAAATTATATCAATATTCCCGCCCATTTACTTAATATTTTGTTTAGTTTCTCGGGTTTGATGAACGTTTTGATGTGTTTTAGTTTATTTTGCAGATAAAATAATATGGGACTTAATGAAATCATTTAGGATGAAATGTGGGTCAATAAGGGCAATTATTGGACTTGATATATTAATTTTGAGATTGGAAACTTTGAAAGGGCGTTTTGACGAAGTGCAGTTTTGGAAATTCCAGTTTTGCGCATCTGTCGTATTTGGGGAATAACTTTTTACTCAATATCGGATTGAGCTGATTCAAGTTCCAGATTAAAGAAGACTCAAAGATCTACAACTTTGAAAGAGAAAATATTTTCGAATTCTGATGATTTCATGACCGAAATTGATGAACCATCCAGAAGTGTGTGGTGTGTAATTATTAAAAGTCATTATCAATCATTTTCAAAGAAAAATATTAATTAATAAATAATTAATAAAAATTATCAAATCACACCAAACAAGATAAGAAATTAGTGGAGCAATTATGGATTTGGTGGAGTAATTAGTGGAGAAATTAATAATGGATTTGGTGGAGAATTTGATGGATGATTTGATGGTGGCAAAATTTTGCCTATAAATACCAAGCCATTTCATTTGTAAAATTCATACTTTCTTCTTTGAAATTCTTAATGAATAAATAAGAAGATTGTATCTAGTTTGTTTATTTTTAGTTTTCAGTAATTAATTTTCAGTTTCGCACTTTCTTTTCTTTACTTTTCAGTTTTTACTTTCCGCAATTTACTTTTACGCACAGTACTTTTCTTTCTTTAATTTTTCAGTTTTTACTTTTCAGTAATGAGGAGGTAACTTCCCCAGCTAGGGTGAAAGGTAATTCTTTTACTATTGCTATTTAGATTAATCTCCCTTAAATATAATATATTCACTATTTAAAATATTGACTTAAAAAGGATACCGCTATATTGGTCGGTTGGCATTCATTTAATCTGGTTTAAACCTGACTAATAAAGGATACCGCCAGATTGGTCGGTTGGCAATTTAATTTGGTTCCGCCTTTATGGCTGGTTGGACTTAATTTGACTTAATCAGGATACCGCCCTATATGGTCGGTTGGTATTATTATCACAAGTTTATATATTATTTTATGGGAGATATCTAAATTAGTAGTAGTAAAAGTAATTCCTTTTACCTTAGCATTTTATTGTATTTTACTTTTCAGCTTTACTTTATGTCTTTTACTTTTATTCTTTACTAGTCCTAGTTATGTGTTAGTTATCTGGGGTTGTGATGAATTCTAATATCACCGTTTTATAAGGGATTATTTTATAGTTTGGGTAATTTAAAGGTTTATTATTAAGTCTTAAGCTTAATGCTTCTTGTTGTCTGATCACCAATAAGATTGATTGGTAAATCTAAAATGAACTAGACATAGGGATTTTAGGTTTCAGCCTTAGACTTAATAGCCCACGATCTTCCTTGAGGATAGATAACCCTTTAATAGATTTCCTTACAGGATAGGAATATACCTGTCGGGCGGGGGTAGCCATAATTGGAACTTAAACTTAATGAATCCAGATAATTGGTTGACATAGACATATGGTTCAATTGGGTTAAACTGGGTATTTGCGTCTGACCATCGACAGAGGCTTTTGCATAATTTAGTGTTCCAGGTTAGTAAACTGATTTATTACACAAACATAAATAACCACTTCATCTTTTAAATGATATTAGAATGATTCACGACCCTAGATCTTTGTGTCTTTTGTTATTTTCCTTAGTATTTTCTTTTGTCTTTTATTTATTTATTTATTTTGTAAAACCACTTTCAAACCAATCAAACAATCATCTCTTCTTCATTTAATTAGATATCTGTAAATAAATAGATTCAATAATTAATAACAATAGTAGGAATTAAGTCCTCGTGGGATCGATATTTTTATACTACTTGAACGATACGTGCGCTTGCGTTATACGTGTGTGTTTAGCTATGGGAAGATGGAGTTTGTTTTTGACAAACTCATATGTCATAGCGGACTGTTTTTTATTGCCTACTCTTAAGTACTGGGGGAGCTTTGAGGACCTGTGCATACGATGCACATTGAGATGAGTATTGATACCGTGGATTGGCACTAGAGCATGGGAGAAATTGTTGGGGTTAGTGCTTAGAGCGCCAACCGGACCGTATTTATGTCTGATTCATGAATACGAACATCCCTTATTCCATAATATTACTTATTTATGGTTGCACCTCTTGTTCTTATATAGGTATTCTATCTGATTACGATTAGATTGAAACTAATTGTGGTTTAGTGATATGTATATATTAGACAAAGGCCCGATAATATATAATGCAGTACACAGTTACAAAGTTAGTTTGTAATTGACATTGGGAGTGGTCACTGCTATATGAATATTATCAAACATAGTTCCTGGTCAAGATTTACTAACACGGGTCGGTTAGTCAAATCCGTTGAGACCAGTACATGTCGTATATCGAGACTTGGTCCATGGTTTATCCCAATGAACCATGAGTCTATGGAGACTCGTATAGACGTGTAGGTGTTTATAGTGGATAAACACTGAACGGCTCACCGAAGATTCTTAATGGATGGTACAGCCACGTCAATAAGAATCTTCACGGTTGAGTAGCATAGTGGTCCTTCGACTTGAGATACCATTGTGGATGTATGAGACATCCTCCACACTTAGATGGCAGTCAAGTCACCGATCTATTTAGATCAGACCTCCGCCTGTTCGTTGGGTGTGGATCGATCCTCAGGATATCCTATGTGTGTCAAGATAGGATCCGTCAGTTCTGTGTACAGAGCATAGGTAGTCCATATATAATTAGCAGTCTGTTAAATCTGTGGCCACAGTATACTTCGGAAGTAAGTTCCGAGTGTTATTTAAAGATTGCTAATAGATACGTCGACGAGATAAACCTATAGAGATTTGACGTTTACATCTATATCTCTGGGATTATCTGGATACCTGTGACGGAGGGATTATACGTATGCAATGACCTCGACCTGTATGATTCAGCTAGTTTATCTGTGATCGTCATAATCTACGGGTGGATAGATTATGGACACGAAATTGGATTTCGTGACGGATATACCTGAATCTAGAGAGTCTCAATAATGAAACATACTCGTAGAGCACTAGAGCAACATTTATGAATAATGATGATTATTTATAAATCGTTTAATCGTTAAACGAAAAATACATGCGAACGGGCCGAACCGTCATTTCCTAATTAATGTGTATTTGTATTTAATATATGATATTTATTAAATAACACATTAATAAATAGTCAAATAAAGGTATTTGACATATATCATCAATATATGTATTTGAGATATTTAAAGTAAATATAATACATATATTTGACATATTTATATTTAATTAATTATTTAATTATTTAATTGTTAAATGATTAATATAATTAAAATATAAATATATCACCAAATGATAAAGTTAGGAAGTGATTATAAGTTGCAATTGTTGACTTATACATTAAAGGAAAAGGTTGTCAAATTGATTTTGACTTCTTAAGATATTTGTTCAAATTTGTTTAAGAAAATGAAAATATCTTTTTCTTTATTTTCCTTTAAATTCGGCATAACACTTAAATATAAGAGTTATATTTTTCTTAGTTGCATTTGTTTGACTTAATTAAATATCTAATAAAGTGTTATTTGGATATTTATGCAAGTTGACCAAATGTAAAGTGAAATGAAATGAAATTGCAAAAACTTGTATTTGGCTAGGTAATTTTCGGCCAAGGCAAATGTTGTCTAAGTATATAGGTGTTTTTCATTTCATTTCATTCTTAACCTAATACACTTTAAATAAAAACTCCATTAATGGAAGCAAAGGAAGCTTGTGAGAAAGAAAGAAGAAACCAAAGAAAGCTTGATTTTTGTAAGAAGTTTTTCCAACTTACTATTAGAAAGGAAAATGTTCCTTAGGATTTAGGCTTTAACATATGATGTTCTTAGGTTATTTCTTTTCTTTATTCTTGTGTTTTTTGATGATGGAAGTTTTGATAAAAGTGTAGAGCATGTATGATGAAGAAGCTTATGGCTATTGTAGTGATAAGTGTTCTTTTATGGTTTTGGAAACCTTGTTGCTAATCTAGAGTTGTTGATCCACTCTTAGATGACCTAGATTTGATCTTGAGTTGTTTCATTGTGTTGAGACTTTGATTGGATGGAAGAAAGATGATTAAAGTAATTGATTTAACCAATTTGGTCTAATTTGTCAATTTGAAGAAATTGAAAAATTAGGGTTCATGACCAATTCCAAATTTGGGGGTTTTCATATATGTTGTGTATTTGGATTTGTATATGATGCATATAAAGTTTCATGTTGATTGGATTACATCTTGATGTGTTTTGAAGCATGAAATGACAAAGTGCACAAATGGCACCCTATTGGGAGCATTCGGCCAAGTGAGTCAAATTTGGGGATTTGGTTGCTTTTGGTGTTTTGATGTTTTGAACATGCTAAGTTCATCTTAGAAATGATTTAGAATCATTCAAATTGATTAGATCAATTTCGGACTAAAATGGACAAAATACCAAAGTAAAGGGTAATGGGTAAATTCACCTAAATATGAGTTATTGAATTTTATTTCATAATTTGATTATTGGAATATTAAATAAATATGTTTATTTAATTAATCCGAGAAAAAGTTTTGAAAACGGAAGATACGATCTTCCGCGCTTCCGCTGCGTTACCGGATTCTGCCCCTAAAACCCCTACAGTTGGTCTTGGTTTAACATATTTTAGTTCATGATGAACCCACTCCAAGTGTCGGGGAGAGACTGTAGGATCAAATCTACTGAAGTCTCAGCCTCGAAGACGATGCCCCATCTGTCTGAGCTGCTCAATGTCAGCAATCATCTGTGACACATGGTGCTCAACAGATGTACCCTCTAACATGCGAGTGCGGAAGAGCTTTCTTCTGCAACTCATATCTTTATGATATAAGATTAAATCGGTGAAGATCATGCAACTTCGCCATCATCTCATAGGGATCCAATCCAGTGTTTTGACGATGGAATTGCGGAGTCATAGCAGCAAGTATTACCGATTGAGCAGTCGCGTTGTCATCGCTATGAGTATTCCAAAGCTCTAGCTCAAGAAAACTGATCAGGTCGGGGCTTAGGCCAAAGAGGTCGCTCTATAGTGTAGAGTAACTTCTCGGATCCCAAAACAATCCGAGATTCATATCCCAGTCTTGAAAGTTTGTGCCATTAAATACGTTGTCGCCCATGACAATATCCCTAATGCTCAACTTTCTTGTCATCTTAACCGCAATAGTCCAACTATTCGATTAACGATGTATGGGTACAGTCTAATTGTTACAAGAAAAATAATAATATATTAGTCCAACTAATAAAAAAAATTGATGAAATAATTGAAAGCGCGTAAAGCTAAGTATTTGAACGAAATTGCAAATTCAATACAGCCTCCCACTATTTTTTTCGGCGAGCCTCTAACCCTCTGTTGAGTACTCGGGAACCTAGTTTCCTAGTGGGCTAGGATCCCGTTAAATAACACACAACTTGACTTTGGCCACAAGTTGTATGATATTTAACTAGATAGATCTCTAAGATCAATTGATCTCATCCAATTCCTAGATCCGGTAGGTGGACCTCCAAGTCCGAAACATATATAAATATATATGCAAATTTATCCAATATATTTTCCTAACCTTTTCCTCTGAATCAACTAAGCCTTTGCTTTGGCACAACAAGCTTAATGATTCCAGTTAAGCGGAACCCATTGACTTTGGAAAACTTCGTAATCGATGTCGATGGACAAGAATTAATCTTGACTTTGGCCAACAAATCACAACTTGGACAAGACATACGATATGGAACAAAGCCTTCATGATTCAAACACATCCGCGATGGACAAAGGTCTTGACTTTGGCCAACAAACCAGTGCCAATCTTGGATCTTGAGTAAGAATCACTCAATGGAAGGAAAACATTTAATATTTGTTGAGGGTTTTTTCGCGTAAATTGGCAACCAATTTATTATCTTTGTTAGGTCTCATCATACACCCTTAAGAATGCATTCTAAAAGCATAATAAGGCGCGGAAAATAAATTAATAATGATATGCGGATGGATATCTCACAGATTTTTCCTAGAACAAATCACTCCATTTCCTCTCCCCGGCTAGCACTATTCCTACTTCTACCCAATTACATAATACAATTAAAGAAACCTCATTAACATTGAGGGGAATTAGGTGAGAAGAGAATTACAAAAAATCAAGAGAGATAAGGCTGGACACGCAGGTCCAATTTAATAAATTCTAAATTTACACAATTTCCAAAATTTCCCTTTCCCTTCTAATATTCATCCGATATACATTATTCATTCAACACATCTATGTATTCACATAAAGCATGTTATTCAATCAATCTAATCCAATAATTAATCTTTGAATAAACTGATCATCCAATGTTCAAACAACGATTTGATTTGCGCGAGTCCAACTCGTTTGAGAATAAGTACTCAAAGTACGAATTCTTGAATTATATCGAACTACAATTTAAATCTAATCTAATTCGTATTCAATACTAATTCTATATTTAATTCCATATTAAATAACTACACTTTTAAATGCGCCTTTAAGACTTAGATTCCAAATCTAATCTAAATGGGTCTCAAAGCCCAATTAACATCCAATGTCGTTTAATTAAAGTCCAATGGGTTTTCAATTAATATCTTAAGGCATGGACTTTGGTCAATATGGGTCAAACCCAAATACCAAAACCCAATTAAGGAATCACCCTATTTGCTAAGAAACCAATTCCGGCCCATTAGGCCCAATTAAACATAAAAGGCCCATTTGTCATATTTGGATCCAATCCAATTGACCTAAACCAACTTGGCCCAACCAAGCCCATTAGGCCCAAATACAACATTATAAGCCCAATTCTAAATTAAGCCCAATTAATCAAATTCTAAAATTCCAAATTTCATAATTTAATTAATTAAAGTGTATTGCATTAATTAATTATCTAAATTAACATTTCCAAAAATCAATTTAATAATTAATAATGTTTTAATTTGTTCAACACATGTCCAACATTATTGAAACAAAAAAATCATCTCATTTCATGCTATGTTGCTCACGGCATTTGTAGGGATTTTTGTCTGATTCCGATTCAATCCGATTGAGTCTTAAATCATTATTTCCCAAGTCTTTAAACTCATCCAATGATCAAAAGAACAAAAAATACCATGACTTTAGGGCATATCATCCATTCGGCCAAGCCAAAGTAATTGGGGAAAATTAATCCAATTCAATTTTCGTCAAATTGATCTATATAACTCCAAGTCATCCATATATAAGAATGCTCAAACAAACAATTTGGTTAAATCATGCTCAAATCAAATTTACCCAAATTTTAGTATATTAACCCTAATCATTTTCATGCTCAAATCAGGCTCCATGATACCATTGGTGGTCTCTAAGACAATCCCAAGATCATTCAAGCAATGAAATAAAGTGAATACATAAAGAAGTATGGCAGAATCATACTTACAAAGAATGGATTTAGGATGTGTTGATATCAAAAATTTTGCCTTTGAGAAGTCTCCAAGCTTCGACTTTTGAAAGTTGAATCCAAGCTCCAAGCTTTGATCTTGATTCCAAGCTCAAGGGAGGAGTTTCCCTATCACATTTGTATGAATTCCTTCAAGTGCTAGCTTAGGAAAAATTGCTACAAAATTTCCTTTTCACCTTGTAAAGCTCACAGTTTTTGTGTTTGGGAGAGAGAGATAGTTGTTTTCAATTTGTTTGTTTTGTTTTCCAAAAACATTAACCAAAAAACTCTCACCAATTTTGGTATATGCTTTTCCAAAAAGCATAAAGCAAAATTGGAGGGAAAATGGCATTCAATGCCTCCATCTACCACCATCATGAATAGTGACCGGTTGTCAATCACATAAAGGTGACATGACTTCCATCACTAAAGTGACAAGCGATGTGACGTGCGATGTAACTTGTGGGCCCCACTTTAATTCAAAATGCGAGTGAGCCCGCAAACACATTCCGGGCTCGAGTTCGTTAATTTCGAATTAACGAACTTTCATTGCGACGTAATTAAATCAAATTTAATTAAATAATTATGCCTAGCAAAATTACTATTCACGTCGCTCGCGAATTAATTATAAATCAATTCGTTAGCCCGAATTAAAATCCAATTTTAATTCTGCGTCAAAATCTAATTTCGTTTAATATATCGAATATATCATTTTATCGATTAATTCCAAATTAATCGTTCTCTCTCTTCAAATAGTATTTTATCCGAGATAAAATCTCTCAGTAATTAATCCTAGATTAATTATGTTCGAATCATACGTCATCGGTGAATCTTCGGGAAGCGACCCATGAGATCCCTGGATATGTTGGCAGTAAATCCGATCGTCGGACTATCCGAACACGTACGTACCTCGTACTACGTTTT
>SKCR01008504.1:0-67123 GCA_019454045.1 Zanthoxylum bungeanum
CCAACAAGCGAGCCCGAAGCTAAACAAGCGAACTAAATCCAACAAAAATCCCAATTTCTGACTTTTCCCTTCCGACGTCTGTTTCCTGCGATTTCCGCGACTTAAAAGGTAGTGTCTCCAAATGAGACTCATCATAGGGACTTATATGCAAAATTATAGTGCCTACACTTACTTATGCCAGTTGTAATGAAAGGATTTATGCAATAGTATAACAAAGTCTTATGCAACACATGCAAGATAATTTAATCAACACCCAAGTTTGCACACCAATAATCGTAAATAAAAAAATGAAGGTAAAATGCATAATTCATAAACCTATTAAACAGTGAAGCGCAATAATGTAATTAATAACAACTATAAAAGCATTAATAAGAATGGATAATTAGGTATATAATGCGAAAGAAATGACCAAAGAAGCAAACATGAATGAAATGTGATGAAAGGAAGTCTGTTCACTGTATGTGCGTTTGTCCAGCATTAGGAAACACATTCGAATGGTAAACAAAATGTTCATGTTCGAGTAGCGTTTGGAAATGAGTTCGAACGGGATGATGCGTTCTGTTAGCGTTCAGAAATGAGGTCGAATGAAAATGAGACAGAATGTTCACATTCCTATAGCGTTTGAAATGCATTCGAATGAGGCAAGGTCAGATGCATGGTAAAATAGGATGCATGCGCGTTCGAGTATCGTTCAGAAATGCGTTCGAACAAAAATGAGACAGAATGTTCACGTTCATATACTGTTTGAAAACGCATTCGAACGGGGCAAGGTCTGATGCATGGTAAAGAAGGATGCATGCACGTTCGAGTAGCGTTTGTAAACACGTTCGAACGGACTGAGGCATAATGCATACGTTCGTGTAGCATTTGATAACACGTTCGAACGAGGTTACCAAAGTGGTATTTAAAGTGACGTGAATGTGTGTGTGAGTACTTCTCAAGCGATACATGGAGTTGTATCCCAAGTACAGGCCGCTCTACCGTCCATTCGGATCTGGTTACAGAATTTATGTCTGGCTTTCCATCCGATATACCGCAAGAGGCAACACTCAAGCATTGATGCAACATGAATGCAAAGTGAAGAATGAAAATATAACAAACAAGAAAGGTAAATAACAAGACAATAAAAGAGATGCGACCAAGGCCAACATCTATATGGGACTTCGTATGCCCTACTGAATGTATTTCACATTCAATCAAGTATACCTCGTCCGACGCGGCAAAACATCGTGGTAAAGGTAGCCTTTTGGCTTTTTCCATCAAATGGAGGACCATTAAGCCAAATGATTAGCCCATGCGTATTAAGTAACAATGCATGAATAAGCAAAGTAATGATATGCAAAAGGTAAATAACAGAATAATAAAAGAGATGTGACCAAGGCCGACATCTATATGGGACTTCGTATGCCCGACTGAACGTATTCCACATTCAATCAAACGTACTTCGTTCGGCGTGACAAAACATTATGGTAAAGGTAGCCTTTAGGCATTTTCCAGGAATATAGGACCTTTACCCCACATGATTAGCCCATGCTCATTAAGATTATTAATGCATGAATGAACAAATAAATATTATGGTACCTCGTATACCCGATTGAACGTATCTCACGTTCAATCAATCGTACTTTATCATGGTAAAGGTAGCCCTTAGGCATTATCCTCGGATAAATGACCTTTACCCCCACATGATTAGCCCGTGCGCATCAAGATTAACCATGCATAAACAAAGAAACAATACATAGAAAATAAATAGTGGAACAATAGACACAAAATTAAATACCAAAATTTAACACGTGCTTGAAAGTTTCTCAAGTGGTACGCGGAGTTGTATCCCAAGTACAGACCGCACTACCGTCCATTTGGATTCGGCTACTGAATTTACGTCTGGGTTTCCATCTGATATACCGCAGGAGATAGCACCGACCATTTAACATAACACAATCATTATCCCAATGTATACATGAAATATGATAATGCTTGTGATGAAATAACAATAAATAATGGAAGCGATAAATAGTAAACTAAGTGCGAAACATTAAAGGAAGATAAATGACTGAAAATAAATACGGAATAATAAAGCAATGATAATATAAATAAATAGAAATAAAGATAAACGCAGAATATTATAATAAAGATAAATACGAGATAAAAATAAATGACGGAACATCAAGGAGAGATGTGACCATGGTTTGGCCATTTTCAATATCAGACTTCGCATGCCCGGTTGGACGTATTCCACGTCCAACCAAGCATGCCATTTTCAGAACGAGAAAATAAAAATATAACAAAGGGTGCCCTCAGGTCTTACCTTTTTAAATCGCTTCCCGGGAGTGCGTTACGTCATCGCCTGAAGGGTAAATGTTCCGTAACTTTTCTTGTTTTCTGGTTCAAGATTTTCCTTCGCTGTTTCACTCCTTTCACTGCCGTTTTCTCTGTTTTCTTCACTATTTTTGGATGATTGTTTGCTCCCGATTCGGGTTGTTATTTAGGGATTGTTTTGGGTTATTTTTGGGACTGTTTCGGACTATTTTTGGTGCAGTTTGTTGTTCGGTTTTGGTCACTGTAGGCATTGCATTTTTGTATATTAGCCCGATGATGAGTCTCGTATGGAGACACTACCTCTTTAGTTGTGAAAGCCGCGGGAAACGGACGTTGGAAGGGTAAAGTTGGAAATTAGCATTTTGTCAGAGTTAACTCGCTTGTTTCGCTTCGGGTTTGCTTGTTGGACCTCTGTTTTAAAACACACCAAACCCATTAAAACACAACTCACAAATTAAATAATTAAAACATTTAAAATACATGTCACAAATTAAATTAAAACCAATTAAATTAAACTTAAATTAAATTAAATTAAATCACATTCACCAATTAAATTAAACTTGAAATTAAATTAAATTAAATTCTAATTAAATTAAATTCTTAATTTAAATAAAGCACCTTCCTAATTTAATTAAATCACCTACCAATTTAAATAAATCATATCCTTAACTAAAAAGAAAAAATCAAATCACTTCCCTTAAATTAAAAGATTTTCCCTATCACATACTAAATTAAAAGATATCTCCAATTAATACACAAATCATATTCCTTCTCCAACAAGGTAAACCTCCTCCTTTGGCCTATAAAAATAACCCTTCTCCACACAAACCAAACCCGGGCTGGCTGATCCTTACAAAAATACAAAGAGAATAAACCCTAAAATTCACTCATCCATACGCACAGCCTCTCTCAAATTGCCTCACCATCGGCAACCCTTGGCCCATGAGATCACTCGCGCCAAACTGACCACTAGACACATAAACCAACCTCACCGCTTCAGCCCTCAACCGACCTCACCACACGTCCCCTGACTTCACAGAATATCCTTAATTCCCTTCACTTGAACAACACCACACATCCCCACCGATCCAAGCAGCCCCTCAAAAACGCACTCAGCCAAACTGACCTCACCTTCCACTCATGCATCACAGCGACAAGAAGCCTGCCTCACGCCCTAAACCAAACAGCCATCCATTACCGTCCCCTCCACTACCAGGTCAGCCACACCGTCAGCCCTCCATTGCCGTGATTAATATCCCCACCATCAGCCCTTACTCACTGCCGCAAAACCCCCCTACAAACTGCCCAAACTGCTGCCTAATCTTCCTTGCACTGCACTGTCTTTTGAGCCCATTACACACACCAAACTGCACGCCATTAAAGCCCACTGCACTGTCCAGTTTGTCGCAATATTAGACCTGGAAAACACCCCTGAAATCACCCAGAAACTGACCTAAAACCGCACCAAAAAACTGCACTATTTAGCCTCTAAAACAGTCCCCGAAACTACCCAAAACAGTCCCCGAAACTACCCAAAACAGTGACCAGAAAATACCCTTAAAACAGCAGCGAAACGAAGTAAAAACAGCAGCCCAAACAGCAAAACAGCGAGGAAAGACGTTGAGTTGGTGAACCAAAAGAGTTGCGGATCATTCACCCTTCCAACGGACGTGTAACGCCCTTTCGTGAGACAACAAAAGAGGTTAGACCTGAGGGAACCTTTTTACTTATCATCTTTATTTTTGTTTTATTTATTTTAAAATATTATTGCATGAGAGTCGTTTGAAGCATGATGTGATTGTTGGATGAGCGGGATATGTGTTCCCTTTTGTGGTATATCGGATGGAAACCCGGACGTAAATTCCGTAGCCGATTCCGAATGGACGGTAGTATGGTCTGAACTCGGGATACAAAGCCACGTACCACTTAAGAGACACGTATCTCGTCTCATCCTAATTTGTATTTGAGCATGTTATAGTTTATAGGTTGTTTATTTATTGTTTAAAGCATGATTTAATTTAGTTTTGTTATTTAATTTTCAAAGCATGATTGTGTTATTTAGGCATGTTGTTTCTTCATTCTTTATGCATGATGTTTCGTTTAGTTTATGTTTATGTTTAATTAGTTATTTGTTTACTTTTGTTTAATGGTTCAATATGCTTGTTGTGTTACATTGCGTGGAATTATTTGGATGAAAGCATGTTAGATCTAAGTACCCTTGAGCATGAATGTTGAATAGATTCGGTTAGTTTATTGCACAAATTATATCATCACAAGTGACATAAGTAAGGGACCATTCTGAACCCAATAGTTTGAGGTCTTCCCTTGCGAGGGGTGAGTGCGGCCTTAAACCTTTGTCCCGGTTCACACCGGGTGGCGACTCCATGTTATTTCGTACTCCCATCTAGGCCGCAAGCCTAGAACAGCGTCGTCAAGTTCTGTTGTCTACAGTCACTATTTTGCTGTGATTTTGTGGACTGTTTTCACATTAATGAAGGGCTTTGTTCTCGGCTTGTGATGCTTGGTTGGTTTTTGTTTGTGTATTGAGTGACGGTGTAGCTTTGTATATTTTTTTTGTTGAATCGGCAGTGGGGTGTGATTGTGGAGGCTTACGTTTTGTGAAGGGTTGTTGTGTGATGAGAAGGAGGGCCGTGCATGTGTGGTAAGGTTTTTTTTTTTGTAAGTGGGCTACGTGTGTTGTTTAATAGAGAGGAGGCTGCATGAAAGAGGGACATGGTGTAAGTGGCATGTGTTGTCTCAAATGGTGCCGTGAGTGGCTTGGTTTTATTTATGGGTTTATGGTCTGCTTTCACGTGTGGCTGCTGGCTGAGAAGAGGGACATGTGTGTTTAAGGTTTAAGGGACGTGGCGAGAGGTTTCTGAGAGGCTGAGAGAGTGCGTGAAAGATAAGAGGGATTAGGTTTTTGTTTTTTCCGAATGGGTACGTCTCATTTTTCTTTTTTTTAGAGAGGAAGACCTTTTGGGTTTTTTATGTTATTATATTTTTTTTTCGAATGAGAGAGACCATGAGGTCTCCATAAAAAAGAGAGGCCCTCGGGTTTATTTGAGGTCTCTTTTTATAATGGTGATCCTAGGGTTTCTATTGTGGTTGTTAAGTTAGGGTTTTGTTTTTATTTTTAGTGTGTGGCCGCCCATCTCACAAATTTACAAGATTTTCCCTCCAAATTTGAAGGATGCAATCTTGGCTAATTAGGAAGGTGATTTATTTAATTTAGGATGAGGATTTATTTAATTTAGGAAGGGGGATTTGATTTAATTTATACATGTGTTTAATGTGTTTTGAGTATTTTGGATGGGATTTGGTAGGCTTGGGCGTGTGGCTTGGTGTTATGGGCTTGGGCGTGTGGCTTGGTGTTATGGGCTTGGGTGTGTGGCTTGGTATGGGTTGCGGGGATTTTGGGCCAAGCCAAATATTTAAAACAGAGATTAATCGAGCGAACCCGAGGATAAACAAACTAATTAAATCTGAGGATGTACTTATTTTTGAATTTTCCCTTCCGAAGTCCGTTTCCCGTAACTTTCGCAACTTATCGGGTAGTGCCTCCAAATAAGGCTCATCAACGGGCTTTCATGCAAAAATGCAAGTGTCTACAGTCGCCCTCACTTTGATGTGTTTGTGCATTGTGTGACAATGACAATCCTATCAAAGTCATGCATGCATTTTTACTTACCTGGCTCGCCAGCGGTTACTTGGCTTACCTGTTATTCTGAGATAATTCAAACTGAGTTGATGGTGGTGAGGTGCTGCGACCCCTAAGGTTCATCCCTGCAAGATGTTACGATCTCTAGGATTCATTACCGAACTAAGCTAATGAGAGGTGGTCCATTCCCGAACCGTTTACTGTGAAGTGGTTCATTCCCGAACCGTTATTGTGAGGTGGTCCATTCCCGAACCGTTACTGTGAGGTGGTCCATTCCCGAACCGTTACTGTGGTGTGGTCCATTCCCGAACCATTACTGTGGTGTGGTCTATTCCCGAACCGTTACTGTGGTGTGGTCTATTCCTGAACCGTTACTGTGGTGTGGTCCATTCCCGAACCGTTACTTTGAGGTGGTCCATTCTCGAACCGTTACTGTGAGGTGGTCCATTCTTGAACCGTTACTGTGAGGTGGTCCATTCCCGAACCGTTACTGTATCAGATTGATGTAGGCCGGTCGCCCTATACTCGGTTTATCTTTTTGTTCTTCGTTACTTGCACTCGGCCAAAGTAGATCATTTGATGTGGTGTTCCGTACTGTTATACCATATTACCCTTTTTTTTACGGGATAGTCCCAATAGTTGTACATATTATTGCCCTCAAATGATGCTCAGTGTCGAAACCAGAGAGCCTTCAAAGTACTCGATGCAACTCAAATCCGACCGTTTGAATAAATGATCTGAACCAGACTCAAAGTGTGTGTGTACCAAGGTTCTTTTACAGCTTGATCCTTAAGTAAGCCAGCTCGATGATTTTGTTTCAAAGAATGAGATCAATGGGTCAAACCAACCTAGATGTCTTGATCATGCTCTGCAATTACTTCTCCGTACTCAATATGATATGGTTTCCTTTTCTTTCGTCTCTTTATTTATTTATTTTTTCAATCAACACACCTACCATTTAAGGTAGCATTTCTCCTCATGGTGGTCCTAATACTCGCCCATGGGTAGCTTCACGCTTATCGATTATAGATTGTTTTTATTTTCTACTTTAGAGACATTTCTTTTGTATCCAACCATACCACATATCGTAACACAAGTAAGTTAGGGTGGACATCTAAGCGAACGGTCATTCATCGATCCGCAATCTCTTCAACTTGTCACCTTGCCGACTACTCAGGCTTTCACTGTTGAGATCCTATAATTAAGTGCTCGCGAGTCTAGTCGAGATCAACTACTCAAATTATCGGATGAGGGTACCTCTCGCACTTATCGTTTCTAAGATTTCACCCTAGAGCAAACAATTTCATCATCGAACTTATGCCTAACTGTTAAGGATTTCCCTTTTTTTTAACTTTTCTGGAATTCTTCCTTTCAACTGCTAATAGTGTGGGCCTCACCCCATGAGATTCATTTCTGGAAACTGCTGGTAATGTGGGCCTCGACCAAGGGATTCATTCCTGAAACTGATGATAGTGTGGGCCTCGACCCTGGGATTCATTCCCGCAACTGCTGATACTTTATTGCTGCTTCTGGTTTGCTTGCATTTGTCGCTTTTTCCTTCTTTTCTTCGAAACATGCGAACAAAAAAATAGAAAATTGCAAGTACGTTATGTGTATGCATGCATTCATGGATGTGTTTCCTATTTCACTGGGTTAGGCCTTCCGCCGGTTCTCCCGGTGATTGCCTGGTTCCCTTTTTTCTCAGGCAAAATATTACTTCAACCTGTCCACATTGATTGGCTTGGTGAACTCGTTCCCTTCTAAATCAGATAGTCTCACTGCCCCGTTTCCCATCATTTTCTTGACTACGTAGGGTCCTTCCCAGTTGGGTCTGAACTTCCCCCTCGGGTCCATCGTTGATGGCTTTGACTACTTGAGTACCATATCACCTTCTCTGATCTTGGTAGGATGTACCTTCTTATTGAATGCTCCAGCCAATCTCTTTTGGTATATCTGCATATGATGCAAAGACTTCATCCTCTTCTCATCTAGTAATGCTAACTGTTCGAATCTCTGTGAGGCCCATTCTTGTTCAGGTAACTCCGCCTACGCTAGTACCCGCATTGACTGTATCTCAACTTCTACCGGTAATACTGCTTCCATTCCGTAAACCAACGAATATAGCGTGGCTCATGTTGCTGTTCTCACAGAAGTTCTGTAACCCCACAGGGCGTACGATAGTTTTTCAGCCCAATCTCTGTAACTTTCCGTCATCTTGGCTAGTATATTCTATATCGTTTTATTGGCTGCCACGACTGCTCCATTTGCTTGTGGTCTGTAAGGTGACGACTTGTGATGTCCTATTCCATACTTCTGTAGCATTACCTTCGTTTCTCCTTGAAACTGGACTCTGTTGTCTGTTACTACGTGATACGGCATTCCGTATCGACATATGATGTTCCGGGCTATGAACTTCACTATCTGTTTTACTGTAACATTACAAAATGACTCCACTTCTACCCATTTCGAAAAGTAGTCTACTGCCACTACTATGAAATGATGTATATTCGACGC
Source organism: Zanthoxylum bungeanum (assembly GCA_019454045.1). Lineage (NCBI taxonomy): Eukaryota > Viridiplantae > Streptophyta > Magnoliopsida > Sapindales > Rutaceae > Zanthoxylum > Zanthoxylum bungeanum. The sequence continues at coordinate 8,495 of SKCR01008504.1, forward strand.
ATGTGGTCGAATTTCTCTGATCATGTTAATTCCCATGCTGAGAAAGGCCACGGCTCCGATAGCCCATGCAACTTTGTGTGAGGCAGATGGTTCAAGTTACAGTGCGCTTGACAATCGTGACAATGCTTCACCAGCTTCGCGCAGTCAGCTTCCATGGCCGACCAGTAGAAGCCTTGTCTCACTATCTTACGAGACAAATTCAATCTGTTCATGTGCGGTCCACATACTCTGACGTGTACTTCTTCCATCGCTTTCTGAGTCTCTTCCTTCCTTAAACACTTCAGTTGGTTGCCATTCGCTTGTCTCTTGTATAGTTCTCCCTTCAAACTCACATATTAGGAAGCCAACATCTGAATGGCTATCATGTCCTTCCTACCGGCTTCTTCCAGAAATTCTTCGAGTTCCAGGTATTGTTGAATATCATAGTACCAAGGTTTCCCATTGCCGACTTCTACTTCTAAGACTCTTTCTATCTCGTAATTGGGCTTGCTTGTTGTCATCAACACTAGAGGTCACATCACCAATTTCTCCGGGTTTTCCCAAGTTGCTGCTAGTGTGGCTAACGCGTCTGCCATTTGGTTCTCTTCTCGCGGTAAGTGCTGGAATTTACAGACGGGGATAGCTTATGCCAGCTTTCTGAGATGGAAAAGGTAGGGTCTCAATCGTTCCTCCTTCAATTCCAATTCTCCTTGCATCTGTCGGACTACCAACATCGAGTCTCCATAGATCACTACGTCCTTAGCTCCTAAGGTTATCAACACTGTCAATCCAAAGGCACATGCTTCATATTCGGCCATGTTGTTGGTTACTTCGAACGTCAGCCTCTTGGCCATAGGCAGGGTTAGTCCTTCGGGGGTTACTATCATGATTCCTATTCTGGCTCCTTTGTAATTCACCACTCCATCAAAATACATGTTCCATCCTTTGACTGTTATTGTCTGGACTTCCTCGTCTCGGAATTCGAACTTGTATTGATCACCTTCTATAGGTTGCAATGTCAGGAACTCCGCTACAGCTCGCCCTTTGATTACTTTAGAAGTGAGATATTCAAGATCAAACTCTGTTAGTAATACCAACCATCTGCCTAACTTCTCTACTAACGAAGGTACCAAATGCAGATACTTTAAAGGATTCTCCTTTGATACCACTTGGATCTTGTAAGATTGGAAGTAATGACGCAACTTTCTGGACGCCCACACTACTGCCAAACAGATATTTTCTACTTCTTGATAGCGGGCTTCATACGGAAGAATATTCTTACTGAGGTAGTAGACTGTATGTTCTACTCCCATCTCATCCGCTTGTACCATCATCGCCCCCAGCGCTTCGGGTTTGATGGCTAAATACAGCAGCAAAGGTTTGCCCGACCTCGGAGGTTTCAATACATGAGGTTTCACCAGGTATTCTTTTATATTGTCAAAGGCTTTTTGGCATTGTCTGTTCCACTTCACCGGCTGGTCTTTCCTCAACAGCTTGAAAATGGGCTCGCATACTAACGTCAGCTTGGTGATGAATCGACTGATGGACTGGATTTTCCCGAGGAAGGCTCTAACTTCTTTCTCCGTCTTCGGCGCAGGTATCTCAGTAATCGATTTGATCTTCTCATGGTCTACTTCTATTCCTCCCATTCCTACCGTATGTCCTAGCAGTTTTCCCGCCGTTACCCCGAACACACACTTCTTGGGATTTAGTCGTAGGTTGTATTTGTCGACTCTCTGAAGGAACTTCTCGAGCGCTTCAATATGTCCGCTTCTCGTCTCCGACTTCACCATCATGTCATCCACGTATACCTCGATCTCCTTATGCATCAAGTCATGGAATAACGTGGTGGCCATCTGTTGATAAGTGGCTCCCTTATTCTTGAGCCCAAACGGCATCACCTTGTAACAATACGTGCCCCACTCAGTGACAAAGGCGGTCTTATGCTTGTCTTCTTCAGCCAAAAGAACCTAATTGTATCCTGAGAACCCATCTGTGAATGAGTACATGGCAGATAAAGAAGCGCTATCCACCAGTACGTCTATATGGGGTAAAGGAAAATCATCATTTGGGCAAGCTTTGTTAAGGTCTTTATAATCTACGCATATTCTGACCTTCCCATATTTCTTCGGAACCGGCACAATGTTCGCTAACCACTCGGGGTATTTCACTACTTCTAGGAATCCCACGTCTATCTACTTCTTGACTTCTTCTCTGACCTTTTCGGCCCATTCAGGTCTCATCCTTTGGAGCTTCTGCTTTACCGGTCTCATGTTCGGATAAGTCAGTATCGCGTGTTGGGCGATACTTCTATCTACTCCTGGCATGTCGTCGTAGGACCAAGCGAATACATTAGCATATTTGATTAACATTCCCTCTAATTATTTTCGCTCCTCAGAGGTAACCTCACTCACAATTAGAATTTCCTAGGGGCTTTCAGGCGTACCAAGGTTAAATGCGTTTGTTTTGGTTGAGTTAATGTCAAATATGCTCATGTCATGCAAGTTAAATAGAAGAGACTCAGGCAAATAAGCAAAATGAATGTCTTTATTATTAACGAATGCGGGAGTACAATCAAATAAATCAGGGAAATAAACATCTTCCTCATCCGCAGCCTTGTCTTCCATAGTCTCCTTGCTCTCCTCGAGCGTCAGACTCTCTAGCTGCATCAGCTCCTATTCCGACTTGTCTTCCTCCTTTGCAACTTCTTCTACATGCGGCTCCTTGCCCATCACGTCCTGGAATATCTCAAATCCTGGTACCATGATCCCGTTGACATCCACTGGTTCAGGCTCTCCTTGATACCTCGTAGCTTTCACAAAGTATTATGTCAGCTTCAACCCTTTCTTCTTAGTCTTCGGCTTATCCTCGTCGAATTTGTATCCCAATCCTCTCTTAGTGGTATGCCCCTTGAAGTCTGGCAGTGCTCCTCCAACACCCGATCATGTGCATGGCTCAAACTTTATCTTCTCCATGATACTAGCTACTTTAGGATCCACCCACTCCTCAAAGCTTGCCGCCACTTGGAATCTTGTGAAAGGATGTATCTCCAAAGCGGCCACATCATTGTCTATCTCAGCTCTGATGGTGACGATCCCCCCCCCCATACGGAAACTTGATGACCTAGTGCAAAGTGGAGGGCACGCCCCCAAGCTTGTGAAACCATGGCCTCCCCAATAGCAAAGCAAAAGTGGCCAGGATATCAAGCACTGTAAACTCAACCTCATCCTCAATTGGGCCCACTTTTACTACCGCAGCAAAAATGCCCTTTACTCCCAGCTTACTATCATCATACACCTTGATAGTCATGTTGGAGAGACTCAAATATGTCACCTTCATACCCAACCACGATAGAATCTTCAAAAGGCACACATTCATAGATGAGCCATCATCCACCATCACACAAGATGTCATCTTTCCCCTTACTTCTGCTCTTATAAACAATGGTCTATTGTGATCCATTCCCTCCAACGAGAGTTCCTCCTCAGAGAATGTTATCACCTGCAAAGCTTCCTTCTTTACCGACCCTATAAACATTGTGGGGTTGGCATCCTCCGGTACCACTATCTTACTCAAAGCTTCCACCATGGCGCGCTTGTGCTCCTGAGATGCACACAACAACTCCCAAATGCTCACTTGTGCCCGCGTCTTCTTCAACCTACGCAGCACCACATCTCCCTCAGCATTACCCGCATTCTCTGCCACTTCTCTACCTTCTGCCAACGGGCCTTTCTCCGCTACATCACTGTAAAAGCACCCACTGCACGTCATCACTTTCACCTCCTCTTTGTCACTGCTTGAGAAGTCCTCCCAGAAATTATTCCCCTGCTCTGTCTCATCCTCACTATTGCTATCCCAAATCCCCAGGCAAAAGGCTTGGCGGTCAAAGGTTTGGAAGACAAGGCTTTCGGGTAGGCCGGAGCTAATCATGTATGTGGGTGGTGGAACTGAGAGATAGTTGGGTAAGGGGTTTCTCTGTGTGTTTAGTTGTTCTTTTTATGGGTCGAGTATTTTGTGGGAGTCGATGAGGTCTTGGATTTCATGTCTTAGGCGGGCGCAGTTGTCGGTGTCATGGCCTTTTTACTAGTGGTAATGGCAATACAGGTTCATATTGAGGTGTGGTGGTGGAGGGTTGGGAAATGGTCTAGCTTCTAAGGGTTTTAGGAGTCCCTGTCTCTTCAACTTCTCAAGCACCTTAGACAAAGGCTTACCAAGGTTAGAAAAATGCATGTTTCTGATGGCAGCAACCTCAGCAGAAACAGGCTTAGCTCTTGAAGGCCCCACAATGGTCCTCCTATTAAGGCCATAAAACTTCCTATTCTCGGCTTCTTCCTCCTCAATTTCCCTAACAGTCTCTCTCAACTGTCGAAAATCACCAATCATATAGGTCATCCTCTTCAGCTTGTCGTAAATAGAGGGCTTAGTACCCTTGATGATCATCTTGATCTGGTCCTTCTCCGAGGGCCGAGTTTGCATCTTCAAAAGCTGGCTCCTCCAGCGATCTATATAATCTTTGAAGCTCTCCTCTGGCTTCTGCTTGGTATTCTCCAAGTCACGAAACGACAATTCGATCTCCAAATCCGTGACATACTGATTCCGAAAGGCCTCCGCCAATGTCCTTCAATCATCCTTGACCTTTCTCTCCAGGCTGTGATACCACACCACGGGTGCCCCATCAAGTGACATCCTGAACATCTTCTGAACCTGACTCTTCGACAGACCCACCAAACTCATCACAGAAACATATTGTCGAAGATGAACCCTCGAATCCCCATTCTCATTGACTTGGCTATGTCGGGTATCTTGAACTGAGAATGCAACTGCTCCTTAAAAGTCATGGCCTCATAGTCTAGCAAGTCTTCATGCTTACCCATCATCTTGCGGGTAACTGACTCTACCTGATCCCTGAGTTTCTGCAACACTGCCTGAGACCCGGCTACCCTTCCCGCGGCATACTCAGCCATGTCATCATCAAAAACAGGGATCTCATCACTCATCCTGATCGGAGGCTCTTCACGCCTGACGTTCTCAGGGTTTCCTGCCCCTCATGCACGGGGTACTGCCATATTGGCCACAGCGGTGGTCAAGGCCTGTAACTGATCGGTAATCTTAGTGAGATTAGTCTCTAGCTGATCCATAAGAGAACCCTCGTTATCTGACTCACTCATGTTTGCTAACAGTCTTTTGACGAGTCTTCATTCTTCTCTAACCCAATGAGTATCTATGGTGGCTTTAAAACTACAAGTTAGCGTGGTACAGGTATGCGTACGATGCATGAAATATATAAAATGCATGAGGTGGTAAAACAGAATATATCCCTCCGACCTTATTTCTCTCGCACTCGTGGTAAGCCTATTTTTGTCCTAGGTATGGCTTATTCCATGCAGCAATGTGGGGTACACAAAATCGTTCTCTCTTATGCTACGGGGTGAACCTTGGCTACCTCAGTCTCTTTCCATCGGTAAAAGACAAAGACCGCCCATTCACAACATTGGCTAAGCCTATTATGGGATCGTGGCATTGTCTAGAAATGACGAATTAGGATTTCAACAACCGCGGTCATGAGGATGGACTTAGAGGTATCCAAAAGTATACAAATATGTCATAACAAGGTGTATCCTTTTAAGATGAAATCCAGTGTGGATATCGGACTCACGCTCCTGACATATTTGAATCATGTTTGGATTTTCTAAGCCCATCAAGGTTTTCATACAAGTTGGCCCATTATCATTTCAAAGGATTCAATCATATTATTGCGAGGTGTAAACTTGCCCCAGTTGAAAAAGGCCCAACAGGTTTATACTTTTGCAATAACGTGGCTAAACAAGCTCAAATGATATGGGGCCCAATCACAAAGTGGCCCATCGGCATTTTAGAAGCTTTTGGCCCAATCGTCATAAGACACAAACTCATCCCAGTTTAAATGGCCCAATAAGTTCACATCTCATGACAAAAAGTCCAAATGAATCCAAATGATGATGGTCCCAAACACAAGCATAAATGGTGGCTTCTTTAGGTCATATAACTATGGTTCTCATGCAGTTTTATAGGAGTATTAATAAAGGCTCCCACCGGCGAAGGGTTGCCCACAAATAGGTCTCCCCACTCAAGGGTTCGAGTGACCAAGTGAGCGCACATTTTTTATACCCTAAGGTACGTGCCAACGAGTGATGATACCATATAACGATCCGCCGCTTCGAGCGAAAATGACTTCACGATGCATGAATAACTGTCAAATGTATTCCTCTATTGAAAATTCCCCAGAGGGAGGGTGGAGCGAACTCTCTTAAATACCCTTACCTCTTAGGCTCTTATCGCCTTGGTGACAGGAATAAACAATAGATCCTCCAAATTAGTCAATCACTTTAAATATGCTTTAAGGTAAGCTTTGAGTAAATGATTATCTAGATGTCTTCACAGCTTTTCCTTTTGGCTATAAAAAGGTAGTGAGTGGGGGAAGACAACAAATCATTATCTAACTCTAATAATACATTTGGTTAAATCAACTTTAGTTTGGAAAGTTTTATTAACCCCTTGGTCCCAACCCACTTGTAGACAAGGTTAACTAAAGCAAAAATCACAAACATTACAAGATATTATTTCGGGGCCGATTCTCTATCCCAGTGGAGTCGCCAGACTGTAGACACGGTGATGCTGTCTGGGCTCGTGGCCCGGTCGGGAGTACGGAGTAGCCCGCGGGGGACTAAACCGGAGAATAAATGGAGTCACCACCCAGTGTGAACTGGGATATGATTTAAGACCGCACTCACCCCTCGCAAAGGGAAGACCTCAAACCGTTGGGTTTGGAATGGTCCCTTACTTATGTCAGTTGTAATGAAAGGATTTATGCAATAGTATAACGAAGTCTTATGCAACACATGCAAGATAATTTAATCAACACAAAAGTTTGCACACCCATAATCGTAAATAAAAAAATGAAGGCAAAATGCATAATTCATAAACGTATTAAACAATGAATCACAATAATGTAATTAATAACAACTATAAAAGCATTAATAAAAATGGATAATTAGGTATATAATGCAAAATAAGAAGCAAACATGCATGAAATGTGATGGAAGGAAGTCTGTTCACTGTATGTGCGTTCGTCTAGCGTTCGGAAACATGTTCGAACGGTAAACATAATGTTCACGTTCGAGTAGCATTTGGAAACGTGTTCGAACGGGATGAGGCCGAAATGCATGGTAAAACAGAATACATGCGCGTTCTGTTAGCGTTCAGAAACACGTTCGAATGAAAATGAGACAGAATGTTCGCGTTCGTATAGCGTTTGAAACGCGTTCGAATGGGGCAAGGTCTGATGCATGGTAAAATAAGATGCATGCGCATTGGAGTAGCGTTCAGAAACGCGTTCGAATGAAAATGAGACAGAATGTTTGCTTTCATATAGCATTTGAAAATTCGTTTGAACGGGGCAAGGTCTGATACATGGTAAAGTAGGATGCATGCGCATTCGAGTAGTGTTTGTAAACGTGTTCGAACGGACTGAGGCATAATGTATACGTTCATATAGCGTTTGATAACGCGTTCGAACGTGGTTACCAAAGTTGTATTTAAAGTGACGTAAATGTGTGTGTGTGTACTTCTCAAGCGATACGTGGAGTTGTATCCCATGTCTGGATTTCCATCCGATATACCGCAAGAGGCAACACTCAAGCATGGATGCAACATGAATGCAAAGTGAAGAATGAAAACATAACAACCAAGAAAGGTAAATAACAAGACAATAAAAGAGATGCGACCAAGGTCAACATCTATATGGGACTTCGTATGCCCGACTGAACATATTTCATATTTAATCAAGCATACCTCGTTCGGCGCGGCAAAACATCGTGGTAAAGGTAGCCTTTTGGCTTTTCCCCTCAAATGAAGTACCTTTAAGCCATATGATTAGCCCATGCGCATTACGTAACAATGCATGAATAAGTAAAGTAATGATATGCAAATGGTAAATAACAGAATAATAAAAGAGATGCGACCAAGGCCGAAATCTATATGGGACTTTGTATGCCCGACTGAACGTATTCCACATTCAATCAAACATACTTCGTCCGGCGCGGCAAAACATCGTGGTAAAGGTAGCCTTTAGGCATTTCCCTCGAATAGAGGACCTTCAGCACACATGATTAGCCTATGCGCATCAAGATTATCAACGCATGAATGAACAAATAAATAATATGGGACCTCGTATGCCCGAATTGAACATATCTCACGTTCAATCAAACGTACTTCATCCGGCGCGGAAAAACATTGTGGTAAAGGTAGCCATTAGGCATTTCCCTCGAATATAGGACCTCTACCCCCACATGATTAGCCCGTGCGCATCAAGATTAACCATGTATAAACAATGAAACAATACATAGAAAATAAATAGCGGAACAATAGACACAAAATTAAATACCAAAATGTAACACGTGCTTGAAAGTTTCTTAAGCTGTACGTGGAGTTGTATCCCAAGTACAGACCGCACTACCATCCATTCGGATTTTGCTACGGAATTTACATCTGGGTTTCCATCCGATATACCGTAGGAGATAGCACCGATAATTTAACATAACGCAATCATTATCCCAATGTATACATGAAATATGATAATGCTTGTGATGAAATAACAATAAATAACGGAAGCGATAAATAGTAAACTAAGTGCGAAACATTAAAGGAAGATAAATGACTGAAAATAAATACGGAATAATAAAGCAATGATAAATATAAATTAAATGAGAAATAGAAATAAAGATAAATACAGAATATTAAAATAAAGATAAATGCGAGATAAAAATAACTGACGAAACATCAAGGAGAGATGTGGCCAATGGTTTGGCCGTTTTCAATATAGGACTTCGCATGCTCGGTTAGACGTATTCCACGTCCAACCAAGCATGCCATTTCCAGAATGAAAAAATAAAAATATAACAAAGGGTGCCCTTAGGTCTTACCTTTTTAAATCGCTTCCCGGGAGTGCGTTATGTCGTCGCCGGAAGGGTTAATGTTCCGTAACTTTTCTGGTTTTCTGGTTCAAGATTTTCCTTCACTGTTTGGCTGTTTTCACTGCCGTTTTCTCTGTTTTCTTCACTTTTTTTGGATGATTTTTTGCTGCCACTTCAGGTGGTTATTTAGGGACTATTTTGGGTTATTTTTTGGACTATTTCTGACTATTTTTGGTGCAGTTTGTTGTTCGGTTTTGGTCACTGTTTTTGCAATGATTTTGTGGACTGTTTTCACGTTAATGAAGGGCTTTGTTCTCGGCTTGTGATGCTTGGTTGGTTTTTGTTTGTGTATTGCGTGATGGTGTAGCTTTGTATATTTTGTTTGTTGAATCGGCAGTGGGGTGTGATTGTGGAGGCTTACGTTTTGTGAAGGGTTGTTGTGTGATGAGAAGGAGGGCCGTGCATGTGTGGTATGGTTTTTTTTTTGTGTAAGTGGGCTACGTGTGCTGTTTAATAGAGAGGAGGCTGCATGAAAGAGAGACATGGTGTAAGTGGCGTGTGTGGTCTCAAATGGTGCTGTGAGTGGCTTGGATTTGTTTATGGGTTTATGGTCTGCTTTCACGTGTGGCTGCTGGTTGAGAAGAGGGACGTGTGTGTTTAAGGTTTAAGGGACGTGGCGAGAGGTTTCAGAGAGACTGAGAGAGTTCGTGAAAGATAAGAGGGATTAGGTTTTTGTTTTTACCGAATGAGTACGTCTCCTGTTTCTTTTTTTGAGAGAGGAAGGCCTTTAGGGTTTTTTATGTTATTATTTTTTTTTTGTGAATGAGAGAGAGCGTGAGGTCTCCGTCAAAAAAAGAGGCCGTCAGGTTTATTTGAGGTATCTTTTTATAATGGTGATCCTAGGGTTTCTATTGTGGGTGTTAAGTTAGGGTTTTCTTTTTCTTTTTAGTGTGTGGCCGCCCATCTCAAAAATTTTCCAATATTTTCCTTCCAAATTTGGAGGATGCAATCTTGGCTAATTAGGAATGGGATTGGATTTAAATCTTTGGTAATTGGGAAGGTGATTTATTTAATTTAGGAAGGGGATTTATTTAATTTAGGAAGGGGGATTTGATTTAATTTAGACATGTGTTTAATGTGTTTTGAGTATTTTGGATGGGATTTGGTGGGCTTGGGCGTGTGGCTTGGTGTGGGTTGCGGGATTTTAGGCTGAGCGTAATAGTTAAAACAGATATTAATCGAGCGAACCCGAGGCTAAACAAACGAATTAAATCTGAGGATGTACTTATTTTTGAATTTTCCCTTCCAACGTCTGTTTCCGGCAAATTCCGCAATTTATCGGGTAGTGCCTCCAAACGAGGCTCATCAATGGGCTTTCATGCAAAAATTCAATTGTCTACACTAATAAAGTCTGATTTCTCCTTTCGGACACTCCGTTGTGCTATGGAGTACCCAGACGAGTATATTGGGCGAGAATTCCATTCTCCTTTAAATAATCAATGAACTCGCAACTCATATATTCACCGCCTCGATCAGATCGAAGGCATTTAATATATTTACCAGTTTGTTTTTCTATTTTATTACGGAATTCTTTGAACTTTACAAAGGTTTTCGATTTATGTCTCATTAAATAAACATAACCATACCGTGACATATCATCGGTAAAAGTAACAATGTATGAAAAACTACTGTGAGCAGTCAGACTCATGGGACCACATACATCAGAATGTATGAGTTCCAATAGATCAATGGCTCGGTGTCCTACATCTGAAAATGGGTCTTTGGTTATTTTCCCCTGAATACAAGATTCACAAGTTGAATAAGGTTCAATGGTCAGATCTTGAATCAAACCATTCCTAACTAATTGGGTTAAGCGTCTAACGCCTATATGACCTAACCTCATATGCCAGAGTTCAGAATTATTTTTTTAGGTAATTTACATTTGTTAATCCCAGTATTAAAAATATCTCGAGAAGTACGCAATATGTAATGACCATGTTGTTGGACAATTATCACTATTTGTAAAAAACATGGTGTTGTTGTACAAATTAACTATGTGACAAAGGAAATTGCTCTTTTATCATTTGTAATTGGATTACCAAGATACATAAATGATAAAAGTCCATATGATTAGTTCCGGATTGATAAGATATGAGACAGTATTGTTGGTTTTATTCTAGGTCCCAAGATCATCAAACAAGCATGAAGAAGTGTGAAATACATATCAAGGAAGTTGCGGAATACTCACATCGATCGGTTGAGACAATTGGATGAAAAACAAAACCAAAAATCTGCCTCCAAGGTGCGCCCACTGCATGCAGTCCACTGCTCACGTTTTTTAGTTTTGCTTCATGAATTTGAGCTCCGAATCTTCGTCAAACGATTCCCGGCTCGTGGGTAAGGTTCCCTATCACCTTCGCAAGTGTCTCGGAGTGCTAGCTCCGCTTGATTTTGCCACAAAATCAAGGCCCAAGGCTTCCATTTGCTCGGCATTTTGGAAAAAACCAGTGAGCAATTTAGCCCTCCATGGGCGTGAGATGTGACAGAGAAATGGAGGAGAGAAATTGTGTATTAAAGTTGGTCAAAGCATTTTCCAAAATGCTTTATATATTTTCCATGAAAATATACTAAAACAATTACCAAATAATATATTAAATAATCAAAAGGTAAATGTCCACCAACTTACACTATTTCACCTAAAACCATCAACTATTCATTTCACTTTATCAAAGTGACATGTAGTCTTTCAATCAATCAATCACATCAATCAACCACATCACTCAAAGTGACGTTTGATGTGACGAATGATTTGACGCTTGATGTGACTTAAGTTGCCGCACTCGAATTTGAAATACGAATGCGCTCGCAATCACTCTCGGGCTCGGGTTCGCTAATTCCTAATTAGCGAATTTTCTGTTGCGTCGTAAATAAATGATTACGCCTAGCGAATCCACTATTCACGTCGCTAACGAATTAATTCTAAATTAATTCGTTCGCCCGAATCAAAATCCAATTTCAATTCCGCGTCGAAATCCAATTTCGTTTAATATATCGAATATATTAACTTTACCAATTAATTCCAAATTAATCGTTTTCTCTCTTTAGACGATATTTTATCCTAGATAAAATATCTCCGTTATTAATCCATGATTAATTTTCTCTCTCATCAAATTAATCCCAGATTAATAAATGTGCGAGTCATACATCATCGGTGAATCATTGGGAAGCGACCTATGAGATCCCCGGATATGTTGGCAGTAAATACGGTCGTCGGACTATCCGAACACGTAAGTACCTCGTACTACGTTTATACCGATTTACAAGACAAGGTTGGCCTCTAGCAAAGCGCCATGCCTACCCAATTCTCCGGAAATATCCTTACAGGAATAAATGATCGGTATCAGGCGTAGTATACATCGTATCGTGTATATCGATCCAGTATCGGATAGTCACGTGCTAGGCCTGGGGCTGGAGTTGTGTCTGCCCCGTACGAAGCACTTGTCGGATGTCTGGCAACTAGTCTCTATAATCGGATATTTATGACCTAGTCATAATATCCCGATGGCCGCGCAGCACTTAAGAGCACTAATACCGTATCCTACGTGACATCATCTCCACTATGACTGGAGTGATACTTCCGTCTTGACATCACACCCAATACTCTACGATTCTCAATATACCCAGTATCGGCGTACGCAGGACCTGTTACACCCCTGAACGACCTCAACTCAAGTATATCGATTGTCGTAAGCATTAGCGGTGTAAGTCTCAGGTTAAGACCAAATACACCTACCCTGATGTCGGACTCCCATAGACACATAGTCATACTACCAATGGGATTCCGAGGGGGTCTACCCAGAGCGAAGCTGTTTCCCGTACCATCGGTGAAACACAACCTCCTATTACACTTGCATGAGTATCCAATACCCAAATATATAAGAACTATGTCGTTATGCCCTCACAACGCGCACAAGTGCAATACTAGTCTTTTACGCATTTATCGATGTCCAATCTCGATAATACTCTGACTAGGGATATTTAATGATTTATCCTATGTGGACTGATATGTCTCATATCATTCTCCGTCCAGGAACAAATCATAGGGACCTCTCATCATTTATACATCTAAGGTGATCTAATCACAAATGATAAGAGCGCAATCTGCTTTGTCATATAGTTAATTTGTACAACAACATCATGATCTGTACAAATAGTGACGCTATGGGTCATAATTATCCAACAATCTCCCACTTGGCCTGTAGCCAGTCACTCGAGTGTCTTACACCCGAACCATGTACGGTTGGCTCAAACTGCTGAGAAAAGCTTTCGTCAGCGGATTTGCATGATTATTGTCTGATGCAATTTATTCGATCATCACATCGCTACGATGTATGATCCGAACGAATCAGATGAGTATCGAAGTATATATCTGGATCACTGATAAGACCATTAATTCTTTAGCCTGTGCTGACGCCTAGCTCAGCCGCTAACAGAACTATATCTAATCTAATTAGATTTATTATCGACCCAAATGGCTTCTATTGCTGCCTCAGCTGCAGCAATAATCCGCATTTGTTGTTTATTCGGCAACAGTATCTTGCTTGGAAGATTTCTAGCTCACTGTAACGTTATTCAAACTTTATAGTACCGTTTGCGACTTTTAGTCGTCTTTATCGGTTATAGGAAACTTGCTACAGTGATCCCAGTCATTTCAAGTTCTCCTTCTCCATTGACTAAGACAGCATCCTTAGTTCTCTAAGATACTAAGTATGTTCTTAACTTCAATCCAGTGACTATCACTCGGATTGGCCTGATTGTGAATCCATATGCTTAAAGCGTATGAGACACCAGGTCGCGTACATTTTTAATGTACAATTTCTCAAAGAGGGTTAACAACTTTAAATCTATCTCAATAGATCTTTATTCCTAGAATAAAGGTTGTTACTCCCAAGAATTCTACGGAGAATTTCTATGAAAGCCAAGCTTTCACCGATTGTTTTATGGGAATATCATTTCCAAGAAATGAATATATATTATCATTATTTTATACAGGACAGCCACTGTCAGTGCGCTCCCACTAACCCTCTTATATACACAAGAATCTATTTCGTTTTAAATTAAATCATACATCATTATGATTACATCAAAACGATGATTCCAAGAACCTAATGCTTGTTTCAATCCAAACATGGATCGAATTACCCGCAAACCTTGTTTGCTGGTTTTATTACGACAAAATCGTCAGGATTTTATAAACATCCTCCAAAAGGTTTCCTTTTAAGGAAAGTGATTTTGATCTTTAACTGACACATTTCATAAATGAAACATGCAGCTTCAGCAAGCATTATCCAATGGATTTACCGTGGCAACAGGTAAAAGGTTGAACCGTAATCAACACAATGTTGATAACGATACCTTTCCGCTACAAGCCTAGCTTTGTACGTTGGTATGTTGCCTTCCATGTATGTCTTCCCTGAAGACTTATTCAGTACCAATAGGCACGATGCCTTGCGGTACAACAACTAGTATCTAATCATAGTTGTTATACATGTTGGTAATTATCTAAGGTCCCAAGATCAAACAAGACATGAAAACATGCGTGAATACACCAATGAAGATAGCGGAATACTTACATTGATCGGTTATGTCGATATGAAGACGAATCATGCCCAAAAACGCACTGCATTTGTAAGCCCACTGCAGCAGTCCATGCTCACTGTCTTGGCAGTTTCGGGTCTCAAAACGAAGCTCCAAACTCCATCGGATGAGTCCCGCCTCATGGTTGAACCTCCCTACCACCTTCGCAAGACTCGTAAGTGTGCTAGCACTTGATTTCTCACCATGAGAAACCACTCTTAGCTTCCCTATTGCTCACGTTTTTCTGGTTCAAAACCAGTGAGCATTGTGCCCATTTGGGCGTGAGAGAAGAGAGCATTTTAGAGAGATGAAGTTTTGTGTTGAATTTAAAATGATTTACCAAAAATCAATTTATATTTATGCCATAATTTTCATTAAATTAATAATAAAATTATGACACATAACATGCAATGGCTTAGAGTGTCAAACACTCAAACTCCATGCAATGACATTGAGTGCAATGTACACAATCTACATGCAAAGCATTAGAATGACATGTGTCATGTGGGCCCCACACGTTTCCAAATGAAAGTGGGCCCACGTGCACTCACGCGTTCGGGTTCGATATTTCCGAAATACCGAGCTTACGTCGCGACGTTAATTCAATCGAATTTAAATAAATAATTGCGCCTGGCGAAATTATTATTTACGTCGCTAACGAATTAATTCTAAATTAACTCGTTTGCCCGAATTAAAATCTGATTTTAATTCCGCTTCGAAATCTAATTTCGTCTAATATATCGAATATATTAATACATCGATTAATTCCGAATTAATCGTTCTCTCTCTTTAGACGACATTTTATCCCAGATAAAATATCTCCGTTATTAATCCTAGATTGATTTTCTCTCTCTTCTGTATAATCCCAGATTATTCAAGAGTGTGAGTTGTGCGTCATCGGTGGATTATCGGGAAGCGACCCATGAGATCCCCGGATAATCTGGCAGTAAATACGGTCGTCGGAGTATCCGAATCACGTACGTACCAAGTACTACGTTCTACCGATTTACGAGACAAGGTCGACTCCTAGCAAAGCACCAAGTCTACCCAATTCTCCGGACATATCCATTTAAGAATATTAAGATTTGTATCACGTAGTATACTAATGTATTATGCATATCGGCCAGTATCGTAATCACGTGCTAGGGCTGGGGCTGGATAAGTGTCTGCCCCGTCCGAAACACATATCGATGTCTGGTAACTAGTCTCTATAATCGGATATTCATGACCTGGTCATAATATCACGATTGGATGCGCATCACTTTAAGAGCACTAATACCGTATCCTGCGTGACATCATCTCCATTATGACTGGAGTGACACTTCCGTCTTGACATCACATCCAATACACTACGATTCTCAATATACCCGGCATTGGCGTACACAGAACCGGTTACAGTCCTAGACGACCTCAACTAAAGTATATCGATTGTCGTAAGCATTAGCGATGTAAGTCTCAGGTTAAGACTATACACACCTACCTTGATTTCGGCCTCCCATAGACACATCGTCATAATACCAATGGGATTCCGAGGGGTCTATCCAGAGCGAAGCTGTTTCCCGTACCATCGGTGAAACACGACCTCCTATCGCACTTGCATAAGTATCCAATACTTATATATATGAGAACTATGTGTCGTTGTGCCCTCACAACGCGCACAAGTGCAATACTAGCCTATTCCGCATTATCGATGTCCAGTCTCGATAATACTACGGCTAGGGATATTTAATGATTAATCCTTCGTGGACTGATACTGTCTCATATCATCTCAATCCAGGAACTAATCATAGGGATCTCTCTTCATTTATATATCTATGGTGATCTAATCACAAATGATGAGAGTGCAATTTCCTTATTACATAGTAATTTGCTACAACAACACAATGATCTGTGCAAATAGTGACGCTATGGGTCATATTATCCAACAATCTCCCACTTGGCACATAGCCAGTCACTCGAGTGTCCTACACCCGAACTATGTAAGGTTCGCTCAAATTGCTGAAGAAAGGTTTTCGTCAGCGGATTTGTTTGATTATCGTCTGACGCGATTTATACGATCATCACATCGCCACGATGTATGATCCGAACGAATCAGATGATATAGAAGTATATCTGGATCGTCGTGATGAGACCTTTAATTCCTTAGCTTGTGCTGACGCCTAGCTCAGCTGCTAACAGAACTATATCTAATCTAATTAGATTTATTTTTGATCCAAATGGCTTCTATTGCTGCCTTAGCTGCAACAATAATCCGCATTTGTTGTTTATATTCGGCAACAGTTATCTTGCTTGGAAGATTTCCAGCTCACTGTCCCGTTATTCAAACTTATAGTACCGCAGTATTTAATCGTTTGGAAACTTACTGCAGTGATCCCAGTCACTTCAAGTTCTCCTTCTCCATAGTAAATGATAGCATCTTTAGTTCTCAGAGATACTAACAGATGTTTTAACTTCAATCCAGTGACTATCACTTGGATTGACCCGATTGTGACTCCATATGCTCGAAGCGTATGAGACACCAATACAAGTATATTTTAAATGTACAATTTCCCAGAGAGTGTTAACAAACTCCAAATCTATCCCAGTAGATTTTTATTCCTTGAATAAAGGTTGTTACTCCCCAGAATTCTACGGAGAATTTCTATGAAAGAATATCTATGAAAGCCAAGCTTTCACAATTGCTATATGGGAATTTAACTGTCAGTGCGCTCCCACTAACCTCCTTATATACAAAAGAATTATTTCGTTTTGAGTCAAATCATAAACCATTATGATTATTTCAAAACGACAGTTCCAAGAACCTTATGCTTGCATCAATCCAAACATGGATCGAATAACCCGCAAACCTGGTTTGTCGGTTATACAAAATCGTCAGGATGTTGTAAACATCCTCCAAAGGTTTCCTTTTCAGGAAAGCGATTTTGATTTGTAACTGACATATTTCATAAATGAAATATACAGTTATCAACAAGCATCTTCAAAATGGATTTACCATGGCAACAGATAAAAGGTTGTACCGTTATTAACACAATGTTGATAACGATACCTTTTTCGTCAAAAGCCTAGCTTTGTACGTTGGTATTTGCCTTCCATGTATGTCTTCCTTGAAGACGTTTAACGTACCATAGGCACAATGCCTTATGGTATAACAACTAGTATCCAAATAGTTGTAATACATGGAATCCATTTCGGATTCATGGCACTTTGCCATAACAGAGAGTCGATACCTTGTATCACTTCCTAAAATGTAGTCGGATGGTACACACCATAAGATTGACATCTTTATGAGGTGAGATCAGAAACCCATACCCTAGGTTGTTTTCTGACTCTATCCGATCTACGAAGTTCTTGTGTATTTGAAGATTAATGGTATAGATTCATCATAGATGAACTATTTGTGTTCCATTAAGGACTTCGTGCCTTGAACAGTATGTATTACTCCGATTTTCATCGAGTATCACATCCTCCTCCCACTAACCACTGCATATCGGTATTCCTCTCAGGAAAACCGCATGGTGAGCAACAATTATATTGTTCTCATGTGGGATTTACTAGTACTATACTTAAGGTTTCCCTTAGGATAACCTATATTGGCACTTATCCAATTTGGGTCCTTAGTTTGGTATCATCCAAACGCTATGCCTGGCATACCCCAAATTATCAGGAATGAGAAACCCCGTTTCTTCCCTGTTCATATCCTATATGATATCTGTCAAACAGATTTATATGGAACCTTATTCTAAATAAGTTTTGCACTGTTTATACATATCCGGTTGAAGAGATAGTAGCTCAGAGCGACTGGTGATAACCTTATTATGTCCAACAAAATTCGGTTTTTAGTTCGGACACATCGTCTAACTGACGTGTCTCGGGAGGAGTCCTCATATGAAAGAATACCGTACTCTTTCATTTACGTATGAAACTTACTGCTTAAGTATTTTCCATTACGGTTTTACCGTGGCGGAATAACACTAATAGCCGATCTGTTTGTTTTATTCGTGTCGAAACTTCAAAGTTTCCGATCTGTGTTCTTCAAAAAACACATAACCACAAGGTGATGCTACATCCGTTAAGGTCACGAAATATTCATGTTCACATCTAGCCTAGCTAGATATGGGCCCACTAATTCACCATGAATAGGGCTAACAGATCGGTGGCCCTTTTACTATTACCAAGTAAATAGTATTTTAGGTATTTAACCTAATAAACTAGATTCGTAGACCTTATTGAATAGTCAAATCAGTCCTAGTACCCACTCTTAAAAGGTGTGGATATACGAGTCTTGTTTAATTGTGTCCTAGACAACAATGCCACAAATAAGTCTCCATTGATCAAATCAATTTAAGCTATTTATTTGTCATTTATATGTTTGAGATTTTATTATATTCAAAATATAAATTCTGTTATTTACATCCAATGTATTTATCTCAGTATCATCTTTATATAATGAAACACTTTAGTGTTCTAGAATATAAAGGTTTTATCCGCATCGGATTAAACACTGATATAGAGATAATGTCTCTAGTCAAACTAGTTACATTATAACATTTCCTAATTTAAGTACATACCCAAAGGGTAGTTCCTAAACTTAGGTATCTACGGTCGAAACAGCAACTTTCGTCCCGTTTCCAATTCGCAGAGAATCTCTGCTTGAAGCCAGTATCCAGCTCACAGCGGATTCTGAACGTCAATACATATATATATTATGTACCACACTAAGTATTCAAAATCCAATTTCAATACTAGTAGTAAACATAACTTTGACAAATATTTTTAAAGTTAGAGCCTCGCCCTATCTTTAATTCCTTCGTGTCTTCCATATCCAAATGGTAGTCACTTTGGGATATGTCAATTATCTTTTCAATATTTCACAAACCTTTGGCCAAGCCTTGGGTTTTAGAATATCGAAATGATATGCACCTTGTGCTACATGCCCAATTGCAAACTTTGACTTTTCTCCACTAGAATAGTCAATTAATTGCAACTTTAATACTTTTAAATCTAAAGATAGATTTATTATAGTATATTAATTAAGCACTAAAGTCATCATCACATAAATCTTCCAAAGATTTTATGCTCTACTATTTGCTTAATAATGGGCTTAGTCATAATAAGTTATTTTATCAAATAAATTAACCTATTATTAATTCCCAATTGAAAATTAAATCATTTAAAGCATTTAATCCAATGATTATATATTTTAAATAAATTTCAATTTTCAATTCTTTCTTGATTTCAATAGTCCAACTATTTAATCAATTTAATAAGGTACTATTAATTATAATGATTACAATAATCTAATTATTTAATCAACTATAATTTTAATATTGATTACTATAATCTAATTATAAAATCAACTATCATTTTAATTAATTCATATTGATTACTATAATCCAATTATAAAATCAACTATATATTGAATGAGTTTGTATATAGTCCAACTATATATTATTTAAAACAACATAAAATATTAGTCCAACTAATACTTTAATAAATATGACGAGTAAAATAAAATGAGCGTGTTTAGCGAGTATTCGGAACGAATGTTGCAAATTCAATACTTGCCTCCCCTATTTTTCGTCGAGCCTCTAACCCTCTGTCGAGTACTCGGGAACCGTGTTTCCTAGTGGGCTAGGATCCCGTTAAATATCACACAATCTTGACTTTGGCCAACAAATTGTATGATAATTAACTAGGTAGATCTCTAAGATCAATTGGATCTAATCCAACTCCTAGATCCAGTAGGTGGACATCCAAGTCCTAAACATATATCTTATATATGCCTATATATCCAATATATACCCTAACCTTTTTCCTCTGAATCAACTAGGCCTTGGCTTTGGCACAACAAACCTAATGATCCCAGTCAAGCGCGGACCCATTGACATGGAAGCTTCGTAATCAATGTCGTTGGACAAGAAGTGGTCTTGACTTTGGCCAACAAACCACAACTTGGACAAGACACCAATATGGAACAAAGCCTCGTGATTAAAACACATCTTCGAATGACAAGGGCTTGACTTTGGCCAACAACCCCTGCCAATCTAGGATCTTGAGTAAGAATCACTCAATGGAAGGAAAAACGCATGATATTTGATGAGGGCTTTTTTTTCGTGCAAATTGGCTACCAATTTAATTATCTTTGTAAGGTCTCATCATCATACACCCTTAAACATGCATTCTAAATACATAATAAAGCGAGTATGAAAATAAATAATAATGATATGCGGATGGATACTTTACACATTGATCCTAGATCAAATCTCTCTCCCTTTCTCACTCAAGCTAGCACTTGTACTACTTCTACCCGTACACTACACTTCTAAAAGAAACCTCATATACATAGAGGGGAATAGGTGAGAAGAGAATACAAAGAGAAGAATGTGATAAGCTGGACACGCAGGTCCAATTTAATAAATCGAATATTTACAACAACAATTTCTAAAATTGCCCACCCGACTAATATCCATCCGATATACATTATTCATTCAACACAACCACGTATTCACACACATAAGCATGCTATCAATCAATCTAATCAAATATTAATCTGATAATTAAGTGATCATCCAATGTTCAAACAACGATTTGATTTTGTTCGAGTCAAACTCGTTTTTGCGAATAAGTACTTAAAGTACGAATTCATGAATTAAATTAAACTACATCATTAAATCTAATTTAACATGTATTTAATACTATTCACTATTCAATAAATTAAATATTACACTTTTATTTAATAAACCTTTTACGATTTAAATTCCAAATCTAATCGTAACGCGTCTCAAAGACCGATTAACGTCCAACGTCAATTCAATTAAAGTCCAATGGGCTTTTGATTGATTTCTTAAGGCGTGGACTTTTGGTCAACTCGGGTCAAACCGATAACCAAAGTCCAATCCGGGATTTACCCCATAAGCCCATAAATCAATCTTGGCCCATTAGGCCCAATTGAACTTAAAGGTTCATTAAGTCGCATTTGGGCTTTATGGTCAAGGTTTTGGGCCCAATTGGATCCAATCCATTTGGCCTAAACCAAACTTGATAAATCAAGCCCAATAGGCCCAAATACAACATTTAAATCCAATTTCCAAAATAGGCCCAAATAATTAAATTCAAAAATCCAATTTTCCCAATTTAATTACCAAAGTGTATTACATGATCAATCAACTAAATCAACATTTCTAAAACACCATATTAGTCCAATTAATCATGCTTGATTCATTATCATATGTCCAACACACAAATTGAAAAATCAAACCCATACTACAGCTTAAAGGTCTCGGCCAGGGAGTGATTTCATGTCCAATTCGGTTTCAATCCAATAATCCGCAATCGACATTAAATACATATCCCGAATGATTTCCAATACACATCCAATGTTCATAAAATCAAAACACCAAGACATTAGGGCAAAGGCACCATTCGGCCACATATAGAATTTAGGGTTTTTGTTCAATTTAAAATTAAATCCAATTCAATCTTATTACATCATCCTACTCCATTACAACTCATCAATGATTAATAATGAAAAATCCAAGATCCCAAAATCATTATACATTCGGCCAAGTTGTTAATTTTGGGGAAAATAATTCCCAATCATTTTTCATCAATTAGTCCAACCAAAATGAATTTAAACATGTTATAAAGCATACTCAAACAAGCAATTTATTCAAATCATGCTCAACAAACATTTACCCAAATTTTAAGCCCTACATTTTTCATGCTTGCAACATTAGCTCTTGATGCCATTGTTGGTAATTATCTAAGGTCCCAAGATCAAACAAGACATGAAAACATGCGTGAATACACCAATGAAGATAGCGGAATACTTACATTGATCGGTTATGTCGATATGAAGACGAATCATGCCCAAAAACGCACTGCCTTTGTAAGCCCACTGCAGCAGTCCATGCTCACTGTCTTGGCAGTTTCGGGTCTCAAAACGAAGCTCCAAACTCCATCGGATGAGTCCCGCCTCATGGTTGAACCTCCCTACCACCTTCGCAAGACTCGTAAGTGTGCTAGCACTTGATTCTCACCATGAGAAACACTCTTAGCTTCCCTATTGCTCACGTTTTTTCTGGTTCAAAACCAGTGAGCATTGTGCCCATTTGGCGTGAGAGAAGAGAGCATTTTAGAGAGATGAAGTTTTGTGTTGAATTTAAAATGATTTACCAAAAATCAATTATATTTATGCCATAATTTTCATTAAATTAATAATAAATTATGACACATAACATGCAATGGCTTAGAGTGTCAAAACACTCAAACTCCATGCAATGACATTGAGTGCAATGTACACAATCTACATGCAAAGCATTAGAATGACATGTGTCATGTGGGCCCCACACGTTTCCAAATGAAAGTGGGCCCACGTGCACTCACGCGTTCGGGTTCGATATTTCCCAAATACCGAGCTTACGTCGCGACGTTAATTCAATCGAATTTAAATAAATAATTGCGCCTGGCGAAATTATTATTTACGTCGCTAACGAATTAATTCTAAATTAACTCGTTTGCCCGAATTAAAATCTGATTTTAATTCCGCGTCGAAATAATTTCGTCTAATATATCGAATATATTAATACATCGATTAATTCTGATTAATCGTTCTCTCTCTTTAGACGACATTTTATCCCAGATAAAATCTCCGTTATTAATCCTAGATTAATTTTCTCTCTCTTCTGTATAATCCCATATTATTCAAGAGTGCGAGTTTGTGCGTCATCGGTGGATTATCGGGAAGCGACCCATGAGATCCCCGGATAATCTGGCAGTAAATACGGTCGTCGGAGTATCCGAATCACGTACGTACCAAGTACTACGTTCTACTACCGATTTACGAGACAAGGTCGACTCCTAGCAAAGCACCAAGTCTACCCAATTCTCCGGACATATCCATTTAAGAATATTAAGATCTGTATCAAGCGTAGTATACTAATGTATTATGCATATCGGCCCAGTATCGGATAATCACGTGCTAGGGCTGGGGCTGGATAAGTGTCTGCCCCGTCCGAAACACATATCGGATGTCTGGTAACTAGTCTCTATAATCGGATATTCATGACCTGGTCATAATATCACGATTGGATGCGCATCACTTTAAGAGCACTAATACCGTATCCTGCGTGACATCATCTCCATTATGACTGGAGTGACACTTCCGTCTTGACATCACATCCAATACACTACGATTCTCAATATACCCGGCATTGGCGTACACAGAACCGGTTACAGTCCTAGACGACCTCAACTAAAGTATATCGATTGTCGTAACATTAGCGATGTAAGTCTCAGGTTAAGACTATACACACCTACCTTGATTTCGGCCTCCCATAGACACATCGTCATAATACCAATGGGATTCCGAGGGGTCTATCCAGAGCGAAGCTGTTTCCCGTACCATCGGTGAAACACGACCTCCTATCGCACTTGCATAAGTATCCAATACTTATATATATGAGAACTATGTCGTTGTGCCCTCACAACGCGCACAAGTGCAATACTAGCCTATTCCGCATTATCGATGTCCAGTCTCGATAATACTACGGCTAGGGATATTTAATGATTAATCCTTCGTGGACTGATACTGTCTCATATCATCTCAATCCATCCAGGAACTAATCATAGGGATCTCTCTTCATTTATATATCTATGGTGATCTAATCACAAATGATGAGAGTGCAATTTCCTTATTACATAGTTAATTTGCTACCACAACACAATGATCTGTGCAAATAGTGACGCTATGGTCATATTATCCAACAATACATGTAATCCATTTCGGACTCATGACATTTTGTCATAATAGGGAGTCGATACCTGGTATCACTTCCTCAAACGTAGTCGGTTGGTATATCTCAAAAGATAGACATCTTTACGAGGGTGAGATCAGAAACCCATGACCCCAGGTTGTTTTCTGATTCTCTCCGATCTACGCGGTTCTGTGTATTCGAAGATTAATGGTATAATTTCATCTTTGATAACTATTTGTGTTCCATTAAGGACTTCGTGCCTTGAAAAGTATCACTCCGATTTATATCGAATTATACTGTCCTCCCACTGTCAACTGCATATCGGTATTCCTCTAAGGAAAACCGCATGGCGAGCAACAATCACATTGTTCTCATGTGAGATGTATAAGTACTATTCTTATGATTTTCCCTAGGATAAACTATATTTGGCACTTATCCTATTTGGGTTCTGGTTTGTATCATCCAAACGTATGTCTTGCATTCCCAAATTTTCAGGAGTGTGAAACCTGTTTCTTTCCCATTCATATCCAATATGAATTCTGTCAACAGATTTTTTATGGAACCTTATTCTAAATAAGTTTTTGCACTGTTAATGCATATCTGTTGAAGGAAAATGGTAGCTCAGAGCGACTCATGATAAACCTTATATCATGTCCAACAAAATCCAGTTTTCCCGTATGGACAACACCGTCAAACTGACGTGTTCCGGGAGGAGTCCTCATTTGAAAGAATACTATACTCTTTCAAGATTTATGAAAATTATTGCTTAAGTATTTTGCATTACGGTCTTACCGTGACGGTATAATACAATAGCCGATCTGTCTGTCTATTTCGTGTCGAAACTCCAAAAGTTTCTGATTTGTGTTCTTCAAAAGAAACACATAACCACAACATGATGTCACATTCGTTAAGGTCACGAAACATTCATATCCACTCTCTAGCCTAGCTAGATATGGGCCCACTACTTCACCATGAATTAGGGCTAAAAGATCGTCGTGGCACTTTCACTATTACCAAGTAAATAGTGTTTTAGGTACTTTACCTAATAAACTAGATTCGTAGACTCTATTTGATTAGTCAAATTAGTCCTAGTACCCACTCTTCAAAAGTGTGGATATACGAGTCTTGCTTAATTGTGTCCCAGACAACATTGCCACATTCAAGTTTATCTGATCAAATCAGAATGAGCTATTAGTTTGTCATATCATATGTTCGAGATTTTATTTTATTCAAAATATAAATATGTTATTCACATCTAATGTGTTTATCTCATTGTCATCTTTATATAATGAAACACTTTAGTGTTCTAGAATATAAAGGTTTATCCGCAACAGATTAAACACTGATATAAAGATAATGTTCCTAGTCAAACTAGTTACATTATAACAGTTCCCTAAAATAGGTACACACCCAAAGGGTAGTTCCTAAACTTAGGTATCTATGGTCGAAACAGCGACTTTCGTCCCGTTTCCGATTCGCAGATGAATCTGAGCTTGAAGTCAGTATCCTACTCACAGCAGATTCTGAACATCAATACATATATTTTATGTACCACACTAAGTATTTAAAATCCAATTTTAATACTAGTTGTGAACATAATTTTGACAAACATTGTTAAAGTCAGAGCCTTGCCCTTTCTTTAATTCCTTCGTGTCTGCCATATCCAAAC
This sequence comes from Zanthoxylum bungeanum, assembly GCA_019454045.1. Taxonomy (NCBI): domain Eukaryota; kingdom Viridiplantae; phylum Streptophyta; class Magnoliopsida; order Sapindales; family Rutaceae; genus Zanthoxylum; species Zanthoxylum bungeanum. Next base: position 34,486 of record SKCR01008504.1, read on the forward strand.
GGCAGTTACTTTAGGATATGTCCTTCATCTTCCCAGAAGATTATAATGATTTTGTCTTTACCTTTTTCAACATTTCAGAAGCCTTTGGCCAAGCCTTGGGTTTCTAAAATATCGAAGTAAAGTGCGCCTTGCGCTACTAGCCTAATTGCAAAGTTTGACTTTATCTCCTTGAGATTTGTCATTAACTCTCCAGAGTTATTAATTGCAATTTTAACACTTCTTAAATCTAAACATAGATTTATGACAAGTATATCGGATTAAGCACTTTAAGTGATCATTACATGAAACTTCCAAAGATCATGCTCTACTATTGCTTAATTCTCGGGCTTAGGCATAATAGGTTATTTTATCAAATAAAGTAACTTATTATTTATTTCCAGGACCATCCTGAAATTATTCCCTATTTTGAAAATTAAATCATTTAATATTTTAATCCAAGATTATATTTAAATGTCCAATCTTTCAATGTTTCTTGATTTCAATAGTCCAACTATTTAATCAATTATTTCATGGTACTATTTATTATAATGATTATTATAGTCCAACTAACAATCAAATATAATTTAAATTAATTAACCTCAATTACATTGATTACTATAATCCAATTATAAAATCAACTGTAAATTGAAATTAATTAATTCAAATATATTGATTACTATAATCCAATTATATAATCAAATATAATACAGTCCAACTGCTTAAATTAAAACAATATTAAATATTAGTCCAACTAATACTTTTAATTATTTGACGAGTGATATTTGTTTGAGCGCGTATGGCGAGTAATTGAACGAATATTGCAAATTCAATTCTTGCCTCCCACTATTTTTCGGCGAGCCTCTAACCCTCTGTCGAGTACTCGGGAAACCGCGTTTCCTAGTGGGCTAGGATCCCGTTAAATATCACACAATCTTGACTTTGGCCAACAAATTGTATGATAATTAACTAGGTAGATCTCTAAGATCAATTGGATCCAATCCAATTCCTAGATCCAGTAGGCGGATATCCAAATCCTAAACATATATCTATATATATGCCAATACATCCAATGTATTACCTAACCTTTTTCCTCTAAACCATTAAGCCTTGCTTTGGCACAACAAACTTAATGATTCTAGTCAAGCGCGACCCATTGACCATGGAAAGCTTCGTAATCAATGTCGAGTGACAAGAAGTGGTCTTGACTTTGGCCAACAAACCACAACTTGGACAAGACCCCGATATGGAACAAAACTCTCGTGATTCAAACACATCTTCGACGGACAAAGGGCTTGACTTTGGCCAACAACCCAATGCAGTCTCAGATCTTGAGTAAGAATCACTCAATGGAAGGAAAAACGCATGATATTGAGCGAGGGTTTTTCGCGTGCAAATTGGCTACCAATTTATCTTTGTTAAGGTCTCATCATCATACACCCTTAAACATGCATTCTAAACACATAATAAAGCGCGTATGAAAATAAATAATAATGATATGCGGATGGATACTTAACACATTGATCCTAGATCAAATCTCTCCCTTTCTCTCTCAAGCTAGCACTTATATTACTTCTACCCGTTACACTACACTTCTAAAGAAACCTCATTACATTGAGGGGAATAGGTGAGAAGAGAATACAAAGAGAATAGAGGTGATAAGGCTGGACACGCAGGTCCAATTTAATAAATCGAATTTATTACAACAATTTCCAAAATTGCCCCCACCCGACTAATATCCATCCGATATACATATTCATTCATCACAACCATGTATTCACACAAGCATGTTATCAATCAATCTAATCAAATTAATTAATCTGATAATTAGTGATCATCCAATGTTCAAACAACGATTTGATTTTGCGCGAGTCAAACTCATTTTTGTGAATAAGTACTCAAAGTACGAATTCTCGAATTAAATTAAACTACAACTTTAAATCCAATTTAATATGTATTTAATACTATTCACTATTTAATCCAAATTAAATATTACACTTTATTTATAAACCTTTTACGACTTAAATTCAAAATTTAATCGCTGCGGGTTCAAAGCCCGATTAACGTCCTACGTCAATTTAATTCAAGTCCAATGGGCTTTCAATTAATTCTTTTAGGCGTGTGCTTCGGCAACCAAAGCCCAATCAGGACTAACCCCATAAGCCTAGAAATCAATTTCGGCCCATTAGGCCCAATTAAACTTTAAAGGTTTTAAGTCGCATTTGGGCTTTATGGAAGCGGTTTTGGGCCCAATTGGATCCAATCCAATTTGCCTAAACCCAACTTGGTACAACAAAGTCCATTAAGCCCATTTAAACATTAAAAGCCCAAATCCAATTTTAAGGCCAAATAATTAAATTATCAAGTTCAAATTTCCAATTTAATTACCTAAAGTGTATATCATGATTAATCACCTAAATCAATATTTCAAAAACATCAAATTCGTCCAATTAATCATGTTCATCATCATCATCACATGTCCAACATATTAATGAAAAATCAAACCATTAACCATGCTTAAAGTCTCAGCCAAGGGATGCATTTTGTCCGATCCGAATTCAATCCAATCAAATCCAAATAAACATTAAATCATCATCCCGAATGATTTCCAACACATCCAATTATCAAAAATCAAAAAATCCAAGACATTAGGGATTATTGAATTCGGCCAACATAAGCATTTTGGGGATTTTGTTCAATTCAAAACTCAATCCAATTAATTTCAAATTAACATCATCCTACATGATTCTAACTCATCCAATGAATCAAAATCAAAAAAATTCCAAGAATTCCAAATTCATTATACATTCGGCCAAGCTCCAAAAATGGGGAAAATTGATCCAATCATTATTTCATTAAATTGATCCAATCAATCCTTAATTAAACATGTTATAAGCATACTCAAACATTCAATTCATTCAAATCATGCTCAAAACAAGTTTACCCAAATTTTAACCCTAAAAGTTTCATGCTTGAACCTAGGCTCTGATACCATTGTTGGTTTTATTCTAGGTCCCAAGATCATCAAACAAGCATGAAGAAGTGTGAAATACATATCAAAGAAGTTGCGGAATACTCACATCGATCGGTTGAGAGGATTTGATGAAAAAAAAAACCAAAAATCTACCTCCAAGGTGCGCCCACTGCATGCAGTCCACTGCATGCAGTCCAATGCTCACGTTTTTTAGTTTTGCTTCATGAATTTGAGCTCCGAATCTTCGTCAAACGATTCCCGGCTCGTGGGTAAGTTTCCCTATCACCTTCGCAAGTCTCTCGGAGTGCTAGCTCCGCTTGATTTTGCCACAAATTCAAGGCACAAGGATTCCCTTTGCTCGGCATTTTTGTAAAACCAGTGAGCAATTTAGCCCTCCATTGGCGTGAGATGTAAGAGAGAAATGGAGGAGAGAAATTGTGTATTAAAGTGGTCAAAGCATTTTCCAAAATGCTTTATATATTTCCATGAAAATATACTAAAACAATTACCAAATAATAAATAAATAATCAAAAGGTAAATGTCCACCAACTTACACTATTTCACCTAAAACCATCAACTATTCATTTCACTTTATCACTCAAAGTGACGTTTGAAGTGACGAATGATTTGACGCTTGATGTGACTTACGTTGCCGCACTCGAATTCGAAATACGAATGCGCTCGCAATCACTCTCGGGCTCGGGTTCGCTAATTCCTAATTAGCAAATTTTCTGTTGCGTCGTAATTAAATGATTACGCCTAGCGAATCCACTATTCACGTCGCTAATGAATTAATTCTAAATTAATTCGTTCGCCCGAATCAAAATCCAATTTCAATTCCGCGTCGAAATCCAATTTCGTTTAATATATCGAATATATTAACTTTACCAATTAATCCAAATTAATCGTTTTCTCTCTTTAGACGATATTTTATCCTAGATAAAATATCTCTGTTATTAATCCCTGATTAATTTTCTCTCTCATCAAATTAATCCTAGATTAATAAATGTGCGAGTCATACGTCATCGGTGAATCATTGGGAAGCGACCCATGAGATCCCCGGATATGTTGGCAGTAAATACGGTTGTCGGACTATCCAAACACGTAAGTACCTCGTACTACGTTTATACCGATTTACAAGACAAGGTTGGCCTCTAGCAAAGTGCCATACCTACCCAATTCTCCAGAATATCCTTACAGGAATATATGATCTGTATTAGGTGTAGTATACATCGTATCGTGTATATCGATCCAGTATCGGATAGTCACGTGCTAGGCCTGGGGCTGGAGTTGTGTCTGCCCCGTACAAAACACTTGTCGGATGTCTGGCAACTAGTCTCTATAATCGGATATTTATGACCTAGTCATAATATCCCGATGGCCGCGCAGCACTTAAGAGCACTAATACCGTATCCTACGTGACATCATCTCCACTATGACTGGAGTGATACTTCCGTCTTGACATCACACCCAATACTCTACGATTCTCAATATACCCAGTATCGGCGTACGCAGGACCTGTTACACCCCTGGACGACCTCAACTCAAGTATATCGATTGTCGTAAGCATTAGCGGTGCAAGTCTCAGGTTAAGACCAAATACACCTACCCTGATGTCAGACTCCCATAGACACATAGTCATACTACCAATGGGATTCCGAGGGGGTCTATCCAGAGCGAAGCTGTTTCCCGTACCATCGGTGAAACACAACCTCCTATTACACTTGCATGAGTATCCAATACCCAAATATATGAGAACTATGCCGTTATGCCCTCACAACGCGCACAAGTGCAATACTAGTCTTTTACGCATTTATCGATGTCCAATCTCGATAATACTCTCACTAGGGATATTTAATGATTTATCCTACATTGACTGATACTGTCTCATATCATTCTCCGTCCAGGAACAAATCATATGGACCTCTCATCATTTATACATCTAAGGTGATCTAATCACAAATGATAAGAGCGCAATCTCTCTTTGTCACATAGTTAATTTGTACAACAACACCATGATCTGTACAAATAGTGACACTATGGGTCATAATTATCCAACAAGTATCAATCTATGAAGGTTTAATTATTAAAATGTCCCTAGTCATAGTATTATCGAGACTGGACATCGATAATGCGGAATAGTAGTATTGCACTTGTGCGCGTTGTGGGAGCATAACGACATAGTTCTCATATATTTGGGTATTGGATACTCATGCAAGTGTAATAGGAGGTTGTGTTTACCGATGGTACGGAAACAGCTTCGCTCTGGATAGACCCCTCGGAATTCCATTGGTAGTATGACTATGTGCCTATGGAAGTCCGAATCAGGGTAGGTGTATTTGGTCTTAACCTGAGACTTGCACCGCTAATACTTTCGACAATCAATATACTTTGGTTTTGGTCTTCCAGGGCTTTAAAAGGTTTTATGTATGCCTCTTCTGGGTATACTGAGAATCGTAGTGTATTGGGCGTGATGTCAAGATGGAAGTATCACTTCAGTCATATGGAGATGATGATCACGCAAGATACGGAACTAGTACTCTTTAGTACTATAGTCATCAGGATAATATGACTAGGTCATGATTATCCGATTATATAGACTAGTTACCAGAGATCCGATATATGCTTCGTACGGGGCAGGCACAATTCCAGCCCCAGGCCTTGCATGTGACCATCTGATACTAGATCGCAATACGCAATACGACGTATACTACGCCTGATATAGATTATATATTCCTTTAAGAATATTTCTGGAGAATTGGGTAGGCACGATGTTTTGCTAACCATGTCTTGTAAATCGGTAAAAATGTAGTACTAGGTACGTACGTATTCGGATAGTCCGACGACCAGATTTACTGCCAACATATCCAGGGATCTCATGGGTCACTTCCCAAAGATTCACCGATGACGTATGACTCAGACATAATTAATCTAGGATTAATTATTAGAGAGAGAAAATTAATCTGGGATTAATTACATAGATATTTTATCTGGGATAAAATATTATTAAAAGAGAGAGAGAATGATTAATTTGGAATTAATCGATAAAATAATATATTTGATATATTATACGAAATTAGATTTCGACGCGGAATTAAAATTAGATTTTAATTCGGGCAAACGAGTTAATTTAGAATTAATTCGCTAGCGACGTGAATAGTAATTTTGATAGGCATAATTATTTAATTAAATTTGATTTAATTATGTCGCAACAGAAAATTCGTTAATTAGAAATTAGCGAACCCGAGCCCGGGAGTGTTTGCTGGCCCACTCAAATTTCGAATCAAGTGGGGCCCACAGGTCACATCACGCGTCACATCACTAGTCAACTTTATCACTTTAATGGATGGAAGTTGTTGGTAGGTTGTTGAGTGTGAAATACACAAGTGTGATGGTTTGAATGACTTATACCAAAATTTGGTATATCATTTAATTTGATTTTTGAAATCAAATTGCAGAAGTCAACAACACACTCTTATCTCTCTCCATCTCCCTCCTCACGGTATTCTTGCCATTTTCTCTCTAAGTTCTTGGCTTGGCCGAGAACAAGAAGAAGCAAAAGGGGAAGATTTGTGGCAAATTTTTCCAATATGCTAACACATCCAATGATTCTTACAAAGGTGATGGGGAAACTCATTCATGAGCATGGAATCCATTCTTAAAGCTTGGAGCTTGGAGCAAACAAAAAGGGTTGACCGAAACACATGGAGCACAAAGAGTGCTTGGCCAATAGCTTCTATGGAGGAGACATTTTTTTATGTTCTTCGCATCGCAAAGCCGATCAAAGTGAGTATTTCCACAACTTTACTTTGATGTATTCGCACTTTTCATTGCTTAATTGATCTGGGATGACCTTGAAAACCCAACAATGGTATCAAAACCTTGTTTAAGCATGAAATTTATTTAGGGTAAAATTGGGTAAAATTGATTTGAGCATGATTTGATGAAATTGATTGTTTGAATATGCCTGAATGATGATAACTTAGAGTTATGCATGATCAATTTGATGAAAATTGAATTGGATTAATTTTTCCCTAATTTTTGGCTTGGCCGAAAGTTTTGATGCCCTAAAGTCATGTTGATTTTTTGTTTTTTGATCATTGGATGAATTGAAAGACATGGGATAAATTGATTTAGGATTTAATTGGATTGAAATCAAAATCGATTTTAAAAACCCTAAATTGCCGTGAGCTAGTAAACATGGAAATGAATTGATTTTTTGATTCAATAATGTTGGACATGTGTTGATGATGATAAGCATGATTAATTATGTAAATTGATATTTTGGAAATGTTAATTTGACTAATTAATTATGGCTAATGCACTTTAGTTAATTGAATAATGAAATTTGGAATTTTAGAATTTAATTAGTTGGGCTAAATTTGAAATTGGGCTTGAAAAATTATATTTGGGCTTAATGGGCTTGGTTGGGCCAAGTTTGGTTTAGGATAATTGGTTGGATCCAATTGGGCCCAAAACCATATCCATAAAGTCCAAATATAATATAATGGACCTTTAAAATTTTAATTGGGCCTAAATTGATTTTTGGCAAAGGGTGATTCATTATTGGGCTTTGGTTGCCAAAGTCCATGCCTTATAAATTAATTGAAAGCTCATTGGACTTTAATTAAATTGACATTGGATGTTAATTGGGCTTTGAGACCCGTAAAGATTAGATTTAAAATCTAAGTCACAAAGGCTCATTAAAAAGTGTAATTATTTAATTTAGAATTAAATAAAGAATTAGTATTGAATACAAATTAAATTGGATTTAATATTGTAGTTTGATATAATTCAAGAATTCGTAGTTTGAGTACTTATTCTTAAAACGAGTTCGACTCGCGCAAATCAAATCGTTGTTTGAACATTGGATGGTCATTAATTTCAGATTAATTAATGCGATTAGATTGATTGATAACATGCTTTGTGTGAATACATGCATGTGATGTATGAATAATGTATATCAGATGGATATTAGATGGGTGAGGGCAATTTTGGAAATTGTTGTAATAAATTTTGAATTTATTAAATTGGACCTGCGTGTCCAGCCTATTACCTCTTGACTCTTTGTATTTCTCTTCTCACCTATTCCCCTCAATGTAAATGAGGTTTCTTTACAAGTGTTATGTAATTAGGTAGAAGTAAGATTTGTACTAGCGGGATAGAGGAAATGGAGAGATTTATTCTAGGAACAAAGTTGTTTTAAATATCATCCGCATATCATTATTAATTTATTTATCGCGCCTTATTATGCTTTTAGAATGCATGCTTAAGGGTGTATGATGAGACCTAATTAAAGATAATTAATTGGTTGCCAATTACGCGAAAAACCCTCAACAAATATTAAGCGTTTTTCCTTCCATTGAATGATTCATTCTCAAGATCCAAGATTTGCACTGGTTTGTTTGCCAAAGTCAAGGCCTTTGTCCATCGCGGATGTGTTTGAATCATGAAGGATTTGTTCCATATCGCATGTCTTGTCCAAGTTATGATTTGTTGGCCAAAGTCAAGATCACTTCTTGTCCATCGACATCGATTACGAAGCTTTCCAAAGTCAATGGGTCTTGCTTAACTGGAATCATTAAGTTTGTTGTGCCAAAGCCAATGCTTAATTGATTCAAAGGAAAAAGGTTAGGGAATATATCGGATATATTGGCATATATTAGATATATGTTTCGGACTTGGATGTCCACCTACTGGATCTAGGAATTGGATGAGATCCAGTTGATCTTGGAGATCTACCTAGTTAAATATCATACAGCTTGTTGGCCAAAGTGAAGGTTGTGTGTTATTTAACGGGATCCTAGCCCACTAGGAAACAAGGTTTCACGAGTACTCAACAGAGGGTTAGAGGCTCGCCGAAAAATAGTGGGAGGCAAGTATTAAATTTGCAATTTCGTTTAGATACTTGCCAATACGCGCTCATTTCAATTTTTCGTCAATAAATAAATATATTAGTTGGACTAATATTTAATCGTTGTTTTAAATTAAACAGTTAGACTGTATTCAAACTATTTCAAATAATAGTTGATTATATAATTGGATTATAGTAATCAATATATTTGAATTTAACCAAACAAATTATAGTTGATCATATAGTTAGACTATAGTAATCATTATAATAAATAGTACCTGAAATCGTTGATTGGATAGTTGGACTATAGCAATCAAGATAATTGAAAGATTAGTGTTTAAAACATAATCCTGGGAGAAAATGTTTTTAAACGGCTTTAATTTTCAGATTGGGAATAAAACCTCAGGATAGTCCTGGGAACTGAGGGGTTACTTTATTTGATAGAGAAACATCTCGGGCCTAAGCCCGGAGTTGAGCAAATAGTAGAACATGATCTTTGGAAGATTCATGTGATGATAACTTTAGTGCTCAATCCTTTATGCTTAATGCAATGACACTTTAATTCCGTCGTCAAACTAAAGGATTAGATCTTTATAACTTGATGATGAAATTAAGATCTTCATAGATCTATTCTTAGATCTTAGAAGTACACATTGCATAAAAAGCTCTTTAGCTCGTGTATGTCAGATGGGACTTTTGTTTTTGGCTCCAAAATTCATTTAATTTATTAGATGAAATTAAATGGAAATTGATTATTATTTTGGAAAATATATAATAAAAAAGGCTTTACACTTTTTGGAACATGTCAACACATTTCTATCTCTCTATTTCTTTCTCTTCTTCTCACGCCCAAGACCACTTTTCTTCCCTGGTTTTGAACCAGAAATGGCGTGAACAAAGGGAAGCAAGAGTTGCATTTTCATGGTGATAACCGCAAGTGTTAGCACACTACGAGTCTTGCGAAGGTGGTAGGGAGGTTCGCCCATGAGCCGGGATCCGTTAGACGAGGCTTGGAACTCCGTTTTCTCAGCTCAAATCCGAAAATTGGAGGCAGTGGACTGCACAGCTTGGGCGTCCTTGGCAGTAAGTTTTTGGGCTTGATTCGTCTTCAAATTGACTCAACCGATCGATGTGAGTATTCCACTATCTCCGTTGGTGTATTCACGCATTGTTTTCATTGCTTGTTTGATCTTGGGACCTAGATTAAAACCAACAATGGCATCAAGAGCCTTAGGTTCAAGCATGAAAAATGTAGGGCTTAAAATTTGGGTAAATGTTTGTTGAGCATGATTTGAATGAATTGATTGTTTAAGTATGCTTATAACATGTCTAATTGCATTTTGGTTGGACCAATTTGTTGAAAATTGATTTGGAATTATTTTCCCCAAATTATTCCCCTTGGCCGAATGTTTTGGTAATTTTGGATTCTTGGAATTTTTTGGTTTTGATTCATTGGATGAGTTAGAATCATGTAGGATGATGTTAATTTATGGTCAATTGGATTATACTTTGAATTGAACATAAATCCCCAAAAATTCTATGTTGGCCGAATTAGAACTATGCCCTAATGTCTTGGTGATTTTGATTTTGTGACATTGGATGTGTATGAAATCAAATTGGATGTTGATTTAATGTCGATTGTGGGTTCGATTGGATTGAAACCAAATCGGACACAAAATCCTTCCTTGGCCGAGAGCTTTTAAGCATGTAAATGGGTTTGATTTTTCAATTTGTGTGTTGGACATATAATAATGAATTGAGTATGATTAATTGGACTAATTTAGTGTTTTGAAAATGTTGATTTAGTTGATTAATCATGTAATGCACTTTAAGTAATTAAATTGCTAAATTGGATTTATGTAATTTAATTATTGAGGCCTTAAATTGGATTTGGGCTTCTAATGTTGTAATTGGGCCTATTGGGCTTGATTTTATCAAGTTGGGTTTAGGCCAAATGGATTGGATCCAATTGGGCCCAAAACCTTAACCATAAAGCCCAAATGCAACTAATGGACCTTTGTAATTTAATTGGGCCTAATGGGCCAAAATTAATTTAAAGGCTTATGGGGTAAATCCCGGATTGGACTTTGGTTGCAGGTTTGACCCGAGTTGACCAAAAGTCCACGCCTTAATAAATTAATTAAAAGCCCATTGGACTTTAATTAAGTTGACGTTGGACGTTAATCGGGCTTTGAGACCCGTAACAATTAAATTTGGAATTTAATTAGTAAAAGGTTTATTAATAAGTGTGATATTTAATTTGAAATTAAATAGTGAATTAGAATTAAATACAAATTGAATTGGATTTAATTGTGTAGTTTAATTTAATTCTAGAATTTGTACTTTAAGTACTTATTCGCAAAAACGAGTTTGACTCGAACAAAATCAAATCGTTGTTTGAACATTGGATGATCACATAATTATCAGATTAATTAATTTGATTAGATTGATTGATAGCATGCTTATATGAGTGAATACATGGTTGTGATGCATGAATAATGTATATCGGATGGATATTAGATGGGTGGGGCAATTTTAGAAATTGTTGTAATAAATTCGATTTATTAAATTGGACCTGCGAATCCAGCCTTATCACCTCTATTCTCTTTGTATTCTCTTCTCATCTATTCCCCTCAATGTAAATGAGGTTTCTTTATAAGTGTAGTGTAACGGGTAGAAGTAGTACAAGTGCTAGCTTGAGTGAGAAAGGAGAGATTTGATCTAGGATCATTGTAAAGTATCCATCCGCATATCATTATTATTTATTTTCATACTCGCTTTATTATGTATTTAGAATGCATGTTTAAGGGTGTATGATGATGAGACCTTAACAAAGATAACTAAATTGGTAGCCAATTTGCACGCAAAAAACCCTCGTTAAATATCAAGCGTTTATTTTCCTTCCATTGAGTGATTCTTACTCAAGATCCAAGATTGGCAGGGGTTGTTGGCCAAAGTCAAGCCCTTGTCCGTCGAAGATGTGTTTTAATCACGAGGCTTTGTTCCATATCGGTGTCGTGTCCAAGTTGTGGTTTGTTGGCCAAAGTCAAGACCACTTCTTGTCCATTGACATTGATTACGAAGCTTCCATGTCAATGGGTCCGCGCTTGACTGGGATCACTAGGTTTGTTGTGCCAAAGCCAAGGCCTAGTTGATTCAGAGGAAAAGGTTAGGGTATACATTCGATGTATAGGCATATATAAGATATATGTTTGGGACTTGGATGTCCACCTACTGGATCTAGGAGTTGGATGAGATCCAATTGATCTTCGAGATCTACCTAGTTAATTATCATACAATTTGTTGGCCAAAGTCAAGATTGTGTGATACTTTAACGGGATCCTAGCCCACTAGGAAACACGGTTTCCCGAGTACTCGACAGAGGGTTAGAGGCTCGACGAAAAATATTGGGAGGTAAGAATTGAATTTGCAATACTCGTTCGAATACTCGCTAACGCGCTCATTCAAATTATTTCGTCGTAATATTAATGTTAGTTGGACTAATATTTAAATTGTTGTTTTAATAAACAGTTGGACTGTATTATACTTGATTATATAATTGTATTATATTAATCAATATATTTGAATTAATTAATTTCAGTTTACAGTTGATTTTATAATTGGATTATAGTAATCAATGTAATTGAGGTTAATTAATTTGGATTATATTTGATTATATAGTTGGACCATTGTAATCATTATAATATATATAGTACCACTAATCGTTGATTAAATAGTTGGACTATTGTAATCAAGATAAGAAATGAAAAGTTGGATATTTAAAATATAATCTAGGATTAAAATATTTTAAATGATTTAATTTTCAATTGGGAATAAATAATAGGTTACCTTATTTAATAAAATAACTTATTATACCTTACGCCCAAAATTAAGCAAAATAAGTAGAGCATAAAATCTTTGGAAGATTTATGTGATGATGACTTTAATGCTTAATTTAATATACTTGTCATAAATCTAATTTTAGATTTAAGAAGTATTAAAATTGCAATTTATAATTCTTGGAGAATTAATTGACTATTCTAGAGGAGATAAAGTCAAAGTTTGCAATTGGGGATGTAGCACGAGGTGCACATCATTTCGATATTCTAAAAACCCAAGGCTTGGCCTAAGGTTCCTAAATATTGAAAATGATAATTGACATATCCCAAAGTGACTACCATTTGGATATGGCAGACACGAAGGAATTAAAGAAAGGGCGAGGCTCTAACTTAAAAATATTTGTCAAAGTTATGTTCACTACTAGTATTGAAATTGGATTTTAAATACTTAGTGTGGTACATAAAATGTATGTATTGATGTTCAGAATCTGCTTTGAGCAGGATACTGACTTCAAGCTGAGATTACTCTGCGAATCGGAAACGGGACGAAAGTCGCTGTTTCGACCGTAGATACCTAAGTTTAGGAACTACCCTTCGGGTGTGTACGTAAATTAGGAACTGTTATAATGTAACTAGTTTAACTAGAGACATTATCTCTATATCAGTGCTTAATCCATTGTGGATAAACCCTTATATTCTAGAACACTAAGTGTTTCATTATATAAAGATGATACTGAGATAAACACTTTAATGTGAATAACAGAATTTATATTTTGAATATAATTAAAATCTCAAACATATAAAATGACAAATAAATAGCTCAAATTGATTTGATCAATAGAGACTTATTTGTGGCATTGTTGTCTGGGACACAATTATACAAGACTCGTATATCCACACTTTTGAAGAGTGGATACTAGGACTGATTTGACTATTCAAATAAGGTCTGCGAATCTAGTTTATTAGGTAAAACACCTAAAACACTATTTACATGGTAATAGTGTGAAAAGCACCGATCTGTTAGCCATATTCATGGTGAAACAAGTGGCCCATATCTAGCTAGGCTAGATGTGAACATGAATATTTCGTGACCTTAACGGATGTGGCATCACGTTATGGTTATGTGTTTCTTTTGAAGAACACAATTCAGAAACTTTTAGAGTTTCGACACGAAGTAGATAAACAGATCGGCTATAGTATTTTACCGTCGCGGTAAGACCGTAATGAAAATACTTAAGCATTAAGTTTCATACGTACATGAAAGAGTACGATATTCTTTCAGAAGAGGACTCCTCCCGAGACACGTCAGTTTGACGGTGTGTCTGAACTAAAAACTGAATTTTGTTGGACAAGATAAGGTTTATCACGAGTCGCTCTGAGCTATCATTTCCTTCAAACAGGATATGTATTAACAGTGCAAAATTTATTTAGAATAAGGTTCCATATAAATCTGTTTGACAGATATCATATAGGATATGAACAGGAAAGAAACGGGATTTCTCACTCCTAATAATTTGGGTATGCCAGGCATAACGTTTGGATGATACCAAACTAAGAACCCAAATTGGATAAGTGCCAATATAGGTTATCCTAAGGGAAACCTTAAGTATAGTACTTATAAATCTCACATGAGAACAATATGATTGTTACTCACCATGCGGTTTTCCTGAGAGGAATACCAATATGCAGTGGTCAGTGGGAGGATAGTGATACTCGATGAAAATCAGAGTAATACTATTCAAGGCACGAAGTCCTTAATGGAACACAAATAGTTCATCTATGATGAATCTATACCATTAATCTTCGAATACACAAGAACTGGGTAGATCGGATAGAGTCAGAAAACAACCTAGGGTATGGGTTTCTGATCTAACCTCATAAAGATGTCAATCTTATGAAGGTATATCCAACCGACTACCTACGAGGAAATGATACAAGGTATCAACTCCCTTTCATGGAAAAGTGCCATGAGTCCAAAATGGATTCCATGTCTAACAACTATTTTGGATACTAGTTGTTGTACCACAAGGCATTGTGCCTATTGGTACATTAAACGTCTTCAAGGAAGACATACATGGAAGGCAACATACCAACGTACAAAGCTGGGCTTTAGACGGAAAGGTATCGTTGTCAACATTGTGTTAATAACGGTTCAACCTTTTAACTGTTGCCATGGTAAATCCATTTTGAAAATGCTTGTTGATAACTGCGTATTTCATTTATGAAATGTGTCAGTTACAGATCAAAATCGCTTTCCTGAAAAGGAAACCTCTTGGAGGATGCTTACAACATCCTGACGATTTTGAATAACCGACAAACAAGGTTTGCGGGTTATTCGATCCATGTTTGGATTGAAGCAAGCATAAGGTTCTTGGAACTGACGTTTTGAAATAATCATAATGGTTTATGATTTCACTCAAAACGAAGTAATTCTTTTGTATATAAGGAGGTTAGTGGGAGCGCACTGATAGTGAAATTCCATAAAAACAAATTGGTGAAAGCTTGGCTTTCATAGAAATTCTCCATAGAATTCTGGGGAGTAACAACCTTTATTCAAGGAATAAAGATCTACTGGGATAGATTTGGAGTTGTTAACACTCTCTGGGAAATTGTAAATTTAAAATGTACTTGTATTGGTGTCTCATACGCTTCAGCATATGAGTCACAATCGGTCAATCCAAGTGATAGTCACTGGATTGAAGTTAAGAACATCTGTTAGTATTAGAGAACTAAAGATGTTGTCTTAAACTATGGAGAAGGAGAACTTGAAGTGACTGGGATCACTGCTGCAAGTTTCCAAACAATTAAATACTACGGTACTATAAAGTTTGAATAACGGGACAGTGAGCTGGAAATATTCCGAGCAAGATAACTGTTGCGAATAAACAACAAATGCGGATTATTGCTGCAGCTGAGGCAGCAATAGAAGCCATTAAATCGAAAATAAATCTAATTAGATTAGATATAGTTCTTTTAGCAGCTGAGCTAGGCGTCAGCACAGGCTAAGGAATTAAAGGTCTCATCGACGATCCAGATATATACTTCTATATCATCTGATTCGTTCGGATCATACATCGTGGCGATGTGATGATCGTGTAAATCGCGTCAGACGATAATTAAACAAATCCGCTGACGAAAACCTTTCCTCAGCAATTTGAGTGAACCGTACATAGTTTGGGTGTGGGACACTTGAGTGACTGGCTATGTGCCAAGTGGGAGATTGTTGGACAAAATGACCCATAGCGTCACTATTTGCACAGATCATTGTGTTGTTGTAGCAAATTAACTATGTGACAAGGAAATTGCACTCTCATCATTTTATGATTAGATCACCATAGATATATAAATGAAGAGAGGTCCCTATGATTAGTTCCTGGACTGAGAATGATATGAGACAGTATCAGTCCCCGAAGGATTAATCATTAAATATCCCTAGCCGGAGTATTATCGAGACTGGACATCGATAATGCGGAATAGGCTAGTATTGCACTTGTGCACGTTGTGAGGGCACAACGGCATAGTTCTCATATATATAAGTTTGGAGACTTATGCAAGTGCGATAGGAGGTCGTGTTTCACGGATGGTACGGGAAACAGCTTCGCTCTGGATAGACCCTTCGGAATCCCATTGGTATTATGACTATGTGTCTATGGGAGGCCGAAATCAAGGTAGGTGTGTATAGTCTTAACCTGAGACTTACATCGCTAATACTTACGATAATCGATAGACTTTGGTCTTGGTGGTACAGGCTTTAACCGGTTCTGCGTACACCACTTCTGGGTTTATCAGAGAGTCGTAGTGTATTGGATGTGATGTCAAGACGGAAGTATCACTCCAGTCATAATGGAGATGATGTCACACTGGATACGGTATTAGTGCCCTTAAGTGCTGCGCGGCCATCGGGATATTATGACAAGGTCATGTATATCCGATTATAGAGACTAGTTACCAGACATCCGACATGTGCTTCGTACGGGGCAGACACTTATCCAGCCCTAGCCTAGCACGTGACTATCCGATACTGGGCCGATATGCACAATACAATCGTATACTACGCTTGATACAGATCTAAATATTCTTAGATGAATATGACCGGAGTATTGGGTAGACTTGGTGCTTTGCTAGAAGCCAACCTTGTCTTGTAAATCGGTAAAACGTAATACTTGGTACTCACGTGTTCGGATAGTCCGATGACCGATTTGACTGCCAACATATCCGGGGATCTCATGGGTCGCTTCCCAAAGATTCACCGATGACGTATGACTCGCACTTATATTAATCTGGGATTAATATGATGAGAGAGAGAATTAATCTGGGATTAATTTCGGAGACACTTTATCTAGGATAAAATATCAATTGAAGAGAGAGAAACATTGATTTGGAATTAATCGAGGAATTTAATATTTGATATATTAAACGAAATTAGATTTCGACGCGGAATTAAAATTAGATATTAATTCGGGCGAGCGAATTAATTTAGAATTAATTTGTTAGCGACGTGAATAGTAATTTCGCTAGGCGAAATTATTTAATTCTCGTCGCGACGGAAATGCGTTAATTCGGAATTAGCGAAACCGAGCCCGAAAGTGTTTGCGAACACATTCGTATTTTGAAACGAGTAGGATCCGCAAATCACATCGTGAAGTCTCATTACTTGACACGAATAGATGATGGATGTATCTAGACACCTTTATGGGATGATACATTGTCTCTATTCTCAATGTGAGATAATGATGGCATATGATGAATTTTCCTTTGAGGGAAAACCTTTCACTTTTTGAAGGGTTTTTTTTTTAAAAAAATTCATTTTGGTATTTGATATCTTATCATTGCTTTTCATTTTCCTCTCACGTTTTTAAAACAAATAAAAGAGAAAAGGAAATTGAAAAGGCACACTCTCTCCTCTTCTTCTCCTCTCTTCTCTCACGCCATTTCTGGTTTTTTGTGAGGCAGTGAACTGCCGAAAATAACAAAAGAATGGAGGGAAGCAAGTGTGTTTTGTGGCAAAACAAGAGTGCTAGCACACTCCGGGATCATGCCAAGGTGATAAGGGAAGTATACCCATGAGCAAGGAACGTTTTTGATGAAGCTTGAAGCTCGTTTTTGATGTTCAAAATGGCGCAAAACAGACCACCAAACTGCTGCAGTGGGCGCACATGAGCAGTGTGCAGTGAGCAGAATTTCAGTTCGTTTTTGTTGCCAAATCGCATCTCAACCGCTCGATGTAAGTATTCCGCACTTCAATCGTTGTATTCGCTTATGATTCATGCTTGAGTTTTGATCTTGGGACCTCTAGAAACTCCAACAAGCTTCATATGTACATGAAAGAGTACGGTATTCTTTCATGAGGACTCCTCCCGAGACACGTCAGTTAGACGGTGTGTCCGAACTAAAACCGAATTTTTGTTTGGACATGATAAATTTTATCACGAGTCGCTCTGAGCTACTATTTCCTTCAATAGGATATGTATTAACAGTGCAAAACTTATTTAGATAAGGTTCCATATAATCTGTTTGACAGATGTCATAAGGATATGAACAGGGAAGAAACCAGGTTTCTCATTCCTGATAATTTGGGTATGCCAGGCATAACGTTTGGATGATACCAAACTGAAGACCCAAATTGGAAACAGTTCTATATAGGTTATCCTAAGGGAAACCTTGAGTATAGTACTTATAAATCTCACATGAGACAATATGATTGTTGCTCACCATGCGGTTTTCCTGAGAGGATACCGATATACAGTGGTCAGTGGGAGGATAGTGATACTCGATGAAAATCGGAGTAATACTGTTCAAGGCACAAAGTCCTTAATGGAACACAAAAGTTCATCTATGATGAGTCTATACCATTAATCTTCAAATACACAAGAACTTCGTAGATCGGATAGAGTCAGAAAACAACCTAGGGTATGGGTTTCTGATCTAACCTCATAAAAATGTCAATCTTATGAAGGTATATCCAACCGACTACGTTTTGAGGAAGTGATACGAGGTATCGACTCCCTATTATGGCAAAGTGCCATAAGTCCGAAATGGATTCCATGTATAACAACTATTTTGGATACTAGTTGTTGTACCACAAGGCATTGTGCCTATTGGTACGTAAACGTCTTCAAGGAAGACATACATGGAAGGCAACATACCAACGTACAAAGCTGGGCTTTAGACGGAAAGGTATCGTTGTCAACATTGTGTTAATAACGGTTCAACCTTTTACCTGTTGCCATGGTAAATCCATTTTGAAAATGCTTGTTGATAACTGCGTATTTCATTTATGAAATGTGTCAGATATAGATCAAAATCGCTTTCCTGAAAAGGAAACTTTTGGAGGATGTTTACAACATCCTGACGATTTTGTATAACCAAAAACACGAGGTTTGCGGGTTATTCAATCCATGTTTGGATTGAAGCAAGCATAAGGTTCTTGGAACTGTCGTTTTGAAATAATCATAATGATTTATGATTTGACTCAAAACGAAATAATTCTTGTGTATATAAGGAGGTTAGTGGAGAGGGCACTGACAATGAAATTCCCATAAAAAATTGGTGAAAGCTTGTCTTTCATGGATATTCTTTCAATAGAAATTCTCCGTAGAATTCTGGGGAGTAACACCTCTATTCAAGGAATAAAGATCTACTGGGATAGATTTGGAGTTGTTAACACTCTCTGGGAAATTGTACATTTAAAATGTACTTGTATTGGTGTCTCATACGCTTCGAGCATATGGAGTCACAATCGGGTCAATCCAAGTGATAGTCACTGGATTGAAGTTAAGAACATCTGTTAGTATCTTAGAGAACTAAAGATGTTGTCTTAAACTATGGAGAAGGAGAACTTGAAGTGACTGGGATCACTGCTGCAAGTTTCCAAACAATTAAATACTACGGTACTATAAAGTTTGAATAACGGGACAGTGAACTTGAAATATTCCGAGCAAGATAACTGTTGCCGAATAAACAACAAATGCGGATTATTGCTGCAGCTGAGGCAGCAATAGAAGCCATTTGGATCGAAAATAAATCTAATTAGATTAGATATAGTTCCTTTAGCAGCTGAGCTAGGTGTCAGCACAGGCTAAGAATTAAAGGTCTCATCGACGATCCAGATATATACTTCTATATCATCTGATTCGTTCGGATCATACATCGTGGCGATGTGATGATCGTGTAAATCGCGTCAGACGATAATTAAACAAATCCGCTAACGAAAACCTTTCCTCAGCAATTTGAGTGAACCGTACATAGTTCGGGTGTGGGACACTTGAGTGACTAGCTATGTGCCAAGTGGGAGATTGTTGGACAAAATGACCCATAGCGGCACTATTTGCACAGATCATTGTGTTGTTGTAGCAAATTAACTATGTGACAAGGAAATTACACTCTCATCATTTGTGATTAGATCACCATAGATATATAAATGAAGAGAGGTCCCTATGATTAGTTCCTGGACTGAGAATGATATGAGACAGTATCAGTCCCCGAAGGATAATCATTAAATATCCCTAGCCGGAGTATTATCGAGACTGGACATCGATAATGCGGAATAGGCTAGTATTGCACTTGTGTGCGTTGTGAGGGCACAACGGCATAGTTCTCATATATATAAGTATTGGATACTTATGCAAGTGCGATAGGAGGTCGTGTTTCACCGATGGTACGGGAAACAGCTTCGCTCTGGATAGACCCTTCGGAATCCCATTGGTATTATGACTATGTGTCTATGGGAGGCCGAAATCAAGGTAGGTGTGTATAGTCTTAACCTGAGACTTACATCGCTAATACTTACGATAATCGATAGACTTTGGTCTTGGTGGTACAGGCTTTAACCGGTTCTCGTACACCACTTATGGGTTTATCAGAGAGTCGTAGTGTATTGATGTGATGTCAAGACGGAAGTATCACTCACTCCAGTCATAGTGGAGATGATGTCACGCAGGATACGGTATTAGTGCTCTTAGTGCTGCGCGGCCATCGGGATATTATGACAAGGTCATGTATATCCGATTATAGAGACTAGTTACCAGACATTCGACATGTTCTTCGTACGGGGCAGACACTTATCCAGCCCCAGGCCTAGCACGTGACTATCCGATACTGGGCCGATATGCACAATACAATCGTATACTACGCTTGATACAGATCTTAATATTCTTAAATGGATATGTCCGGAGAATTGGAGACTTGGTGCTTTGCTAGGAGTCGACCTGTCTCGTAAATCGGTAAAATGTAGTACTTGGTACGTACGTGATTCGGATACTCCGATGACCGTATTTACTGCCAATATATCCGGGGATCTCATGGGTCGCTTCCCGATAATCCACCGATGACGCACAACTCGCACTCTTGTAAATCTGGGATTATATATAAGAGAGAGAAAATTAATCTAGGATTAATAACGGAGATATTTTATCTAGGATAAAATATCGTCTAGAGAGAGATAACGATTAATTTGGAATTAATCGATTAAATTAATATATTCGATATATTAAACGAAATTAGATTTCGACGCGGAATTAAAATTATATTTTAATTCGGGCGAACGAATTAATTTAGAATTAATTCGTTAGCGACGTGAATAGTAAATTCGCTAGGCGTAATCCTTTAATTACGACGTGACAGAAAAATCGTTAATTTGGAATTAACGAACCCGAGCCCGAGTGTGATTGCGAGCGCATTCGTATTTCGAATTCGAGTGCGGCATCGCAAGTCGCATCAAGCGTCAAATCATTCGTCACATCAAGCGTCAAAACAAATGTCACTTTGAGTGATGTGATTGATTGATTGAAAGACATGTCACTTTATTAAAGTTGATATGACTTAAAGTTGATGTGAATAGTGAAAGCTAGTGGAGGGAAAACTTTTGGTTTTTGGCTCCAAAATTCATTTAATTTATTAGATGAAATTAAATGGAAATTGATTATTATTTTGGAAAATATATAATCAAAAAGGCTTTACACTTTTTGGAACATGTCAACACATTTCTATCTCTCCATTTCTTTCTCTTCTTCTCACGCCCAAGACCACTTTTCTTCACTGGTTTTGAACCAGAAATGGCGTGAACAAAGGGAAGCAAGAGTTGCGTTTTCATGGTGATAACCGCAAATGCTAGCACACTATGAGTCTTGCGAAGGTGGTAGGGAGGTTCGCCCATGAGCCGGGATCTGTTAGACGAGGCTTGGAGCTCCGTTTTCTCAGCTCAAATCTGAAAATTGGAGGCAGTGGACTGCACAGCTTGGGCGTCCTTGGCAGTAAGTTTTTGGGCTTGATTCGTCTTCAAATCGACTCAACCGATCGATGTGAGTATTCCGCTATCTCCTTTGGTGTATTCACGCATTGTTTTCATTGCTTGTTTGATCTTGGGACCTAGATTAAAACCAACATCTATATCAGAGTATAATCTGTTGCGGATATACCTTTCTATTCTAGAACACTAAAATGTTTCATTTTATAAAGATGATATTGAGATAAACACATTAGATGTGAATAACAGTATTTATATTTTGAAAATAAATGAATCTCAAACGTATAACATGACAAACACAATAGCTCAAACTGAATAATCAGTTGAGACTTATATGCGGCATTGTTGTCTGGGAAACATAAACAAGACTCGAATATCCATACTTTTGAAGAGTGGATTTAGGACAGATTTGATTCAAATCAAATAAAGTCTACGAATATAGTTTATTAGGCAAAGTGCCTAAAACACCTTTCACTTGGTAAAAGTACAAGTGCCACCGATTTGCGAGCCCTCGTTCATAGTGACATAAGTGGGCCCATATCTAGCTAGGATAGAGGTGGATATGAACACTTCGTAACCTTTACGGATGTGGCATCGCGTTATGGTTATCTTTTTCTTGTGAAACATAAATCAGAAACTTTTGATAAATTAAAAGAGTTTCGACATGAAGTAGACAGACAGATCGGCAACAGTATTAATACATCACGATTGGACTGTGATGGAAAATACTTAAGCAATAAGTTTCTCGATTACTTTAAAGAGTATAGTATTCTTTCATAAAGGACTCCTCCCGGAACACCTCAATTTCATGGTGTGTCCGAACGGAGAAATCGAATTTTGTTGGACATGATAAGGTTAATTATGAGTCCCTCTGAGCTAACCATTTCCTTCTAGGATACGCATTAAACAGTGCAATACTTATTTTGAATAAGGTTCCATGAAAATCTGTTAGACAGACTTCATATTAGATATGAACAGGAAAGAAACCAGGTTTTCTCATTCTTGGAGATTTGGGAATGCTGGGCATATGTTTGGATGATTCCAAACTAGAACCCAAATCGGATAAGTGCCTAAATTGTAGGTTATCATAGGGTAACCAAACTATAGTACTTATACAACTCACAAGAGAACAATTTAATTGTTGCTCGCCATGCGGTTTTCCTAAGAGGAATACCTATATGCAATGGTAAGTGGGAGGAGAGTAAAACTCGATGAAATTGGAGTGATACTGTTCCAGGCACCGAACCTTAATGGAACACAAATAGTTCATTAGGGATGAAACTGTACCACAATCTTCAAATACACAAGAACCGCGTAAGTCGGAGAGAGTGAGAAAACAACCTGGGAGGTATGGGTTTCTGATCTCACCTCATAAATATGTCAATCTTATTGAGGAAGGCAAACCGACTAGGTTTGAGGAAGTGATACAAGGTATCGACTCCTTATTATGGCAAAGTACCATGATGTCCGAAATGGATTCCATGTATACCAACCAAGTTTGGACACTGGTTGTTGTACCGGAAGGCATTGTGCCTATTGGTACTGTATGAGTCTTCAAGGAAGACATACATGGATGGCAACATACCAATGTACAAAGCTAGGCTTGTAGCGAAAAGGTATCGTTATCAACATTGTGTCGATTACGACGAAACCTTTTATCCGTTGCCATGGTTGAATCCATTTGGATAATGCTTGCTAATGCTGCATGTTTCGTTTATGAAATATGGCAGCTGAACGTCAAAATCGCTTTCCTTAAAAGGAAACCTTTTGGAGGATGTACAACATCCTGACGTTTTGTCGTACCTAAACAAGCAAACAAGGTTTGCAAGTTATTCGATCCATTATGGATTAAAGCAAGCATTACATTCTTGGAACTATAGTTTTGATGTATCATAATGGTATATGATTGAATTCAAAACAAAGATGATTCTTGTGTATATAATAGGAGGTTAGTGGGAGCGCACTGACAGTGAATGTCCTAAATAATGATGATATATCATTTCTTGTAAATGACATTTCCATAATAAAATCGGTGAAAGCTTGGCTTTCATGAAGATTCTCCGTAGAATTCTTGGGAAAGACAACCTTTATTATAGGAATAAGGATCTATTGGGATAGATCTAAAAGTTATTGGCACTCTCCGAGAAGTCATACATTGAAATAGATGTACGCGACCTGGTGTCTCATATGCTTTGAGCATATTGAGTCACAATCAGGCCAATCCTAGTGATAGTCACTGGATTGATGTTAAGAACATCCTTACGTATCTTAGATGAACTAAGGATGCTTTCTTATATATGGAGAAGGAGAACTTGAAGTGACTGGGTTCACTATTGCAATTTTCTTAATCGATAAAAACGACTTTAAGTCGTAATAAAGGTACTGTATAGTTTGAATAACGGAATAGTGAGCTGGAAAATCTGCCAAGCAAGATACTGTTACCGAATAAAGAACAAAAGCGGAATATTGCTGCAGCTGAGGCAGCAATAGAGCACTTTGGATCTTAATAATCCTAATAAGATTAGGTGTAGTTCTGTTAGCAGCTGAGCTAGGCTACAGCAAAAGCTAAAGAATTAATGGTCTCATCAACGATCCAAGAATATACTTCAACTATTCATCTGATTCGTTCGGATCATACATCATGGCGATGAGATGATCGAATAAATCGCATCAGATGATAACCTTATAAATCTGCTGACGAAAGTAGTTTCTAAGCAGAATTTTGAGCGAACTGTACATAGTTGAAGTGTAGGACACTTGAGTGATTGGCTATAGGCCAAGTGGGAGATTTGTTGGTAATTTTTAAGGTCCCAAGATCAAACCAAGACATGAAATAATGTGTGAACACACCAACGGAGGTAGCGGAATACTCACATTGATCGGTTATGTCGATTTGGAGACGATTCAAGCCCAAAAACGCACTGCCTTGTAAGCTCACTGCATGCAGTCCACTGTCTCCAAAAACAGAATTTTGAGATGAAGAAATGAAGCTCCTAGCTTCGTTGGATGGATCCCGGCTCATGGTTGAACCTCCCTAACACCTTCGCAGACTCGTAGTGTGCTAGCACTTGAATTTTCACCATGAAAATCCACTCTTTGCTTCCCTTGTTCACGCCAAAACTGGTTCAAAACCAGTGAGCAATTTCGTGAGAGGGGAGAGAGTTTTTGAGAGAGAAGAAGTTGTGTCATCTATTAAAATGATTTACCAAAATCAATTTATATTTATGCCATAATTTTATTAAATTAATAATAAATTATGACACAACACATGCAATGGCTTAGAGTGTCAAACACTCCAAACTCCATGCAATGACATTGAGTGCAATGTACACAATCTACATGCAAAGCATTAAAATGACATGTGTCATGTGGGCCCCACACGTTTCCAAATGAAAGTGGGCCCACGTGCACTCACGCGTTCGGGTTCGATATTTCCGAAATACCGAGCTTACGTCGCGACGTTAATTAAATCGAATTTAAATAAATAATTGCGCCTAGCGAAATTATTATTTACGTCGCTAACGAATTAATTCTAAATTAACTCGTTTGCCCGAATTAAAATCTGATTTTAATTCCGCGTCGAAATCTAATTTCGTCTAATATATCGATATATTAATACATCGATTAATTCTGATTAATCGTTCTCTCTCTTAGACGACATTTTATCCCAGATAAAATATCTCCGTTATTAATCCTAGATTAATTTTCTCTCTCTTCTTATAATCCCAGATTATTAAGAGTGCGAGTTGTGCGTCATCGGTGGATTATCGGGAAGCGACCCATGAGATCCCCGGATAATCTGGCAGTAAATACGGTCGTCGGAGTATCCGAATCACGTACGTACCAAGTACTACGTTCTACCGATTTACGAGACAAGGTCGACTCCTAGCAAAGCACCAAGTCTACCTAATTCTCCGGACATATCCATTAAAGAATATTAAGATCTGTATCAAGCGTAGTATACTAATGTATTGTGCATATCGGCCCAGTATCGGATAGTCACGTGCTAGGGCTGGGGCTGGAAAAGTGTCTGCCCCGTCCGAAACACATATCGGATGTCTGGTAACTAGTCTCTATAATCGGATATTCATGACCTGGTCATAATATCACGATTGGATGCGCATCACTTTAAGAGCACTAACCGTATCCTGCGTGACATCATCTCCATTATGACTGGAGTGACACTTCCGTCTTGACATCACATCCAATACACTACGATTCTCAATATACCCGGCATTGGCGTACACAGAACCGGTTACAGTCCTAGACGACCTCAACTAAAGTATATCGATTGTCGTAAGCATTAGCGATGTAAGTCTCAGGTTAAGACTATACACACCTACCTTGATTTCGGCCTCCCATAGACACATAGTCATAATACCAATGGGATTCCGAGGGGTCTATCCAGAGCGAAGCGTTTCCCGTACCATCGGTGAAACACGACCTCCTATCGCACTTGCATAAGTATCCAATACTTATATATATGAGAACTATGTCGTTGTGCCCTCACAACGCGCACAAGTGCAATACTAGCCTATTCCGCATTATCGATGTCCAGTCTCGATAATACTACGGCTAGGGATATTTAATGATTAAACCTTCGGGGACTGATACTGTCCATATCATTCTCAGTCCAGGTACTAATCATAGGGACCTCTCTTCATTTATATATATTGATGAATCAAATGATGAGAGTGCAATTTCCTTGTCACATAGTTAATTTGCTACAAAACACAATGATCTGTGCAAATAGTGACGCTATGGGTCATTTTGTCAAACAATCTCCCACTTGGCACATAGCCAGTCACTCGAGTGTCTAACACCCGAACTATGTACGGTTCGCTCAAATTGCTGAGGAAAGGTTTTCGTCAGCGGATTTGTTTGATTATCGTCTGACGCGATTTATACGATCATCACATCACCACGATGTATGATCCGAAAGAATCAGATGATATAGAAGTATATATCTGGATCGTCGATGAGACATTTAATTCTTAGCCTTGTGCTGACGCCTAGCTCAGCTGCTAACAGAACTATATCTAATCTAATTAGATTATTATCGACCCAAATGGCTTCTATTGCTCCCTCAGCTGCAGCAATAATCCGCATTAGTTGTTTATTCGGCAACAGTTATCTTGCTCGGAAGATTTCTAGCTCACTGTCCCGTTATTCAAACTTTTAGTACCGCAGTATTTAATCGTTTGGAAACTTGCTGCAGTGATCCCAGTCACTTCAAGTTCTCCTTCTCCATAGTAAAAGATAGCATCTTTAGTTCTCAGAGATACTAACAGATGTTCTTAACTTCAATCCAGTGACTATCACTTGGATTGACCCGATTGTGACTCCATATGCTCGAAGCGTATGAGACACCAATACAAGTACATTTTAAATGTACTATTTCCCAGAGAGTGTTAACAAACTCCAAATCTATCCCAGTAGATCTTTATTCCTGAATAAAGGTTGTTACTCCCCAGAATTCTACGGAGAATTTCTATTGAAAGAATATCTATGAAAGCCAAGCTTTCACCAATTGCTATATGGGAATTTAACTGTCAGTGCGGCTCCCACTAACCCTCTTATATACACAAGAATTATTTCGTTTTGAGTCAAATCATAAACCATTATGATTATTTCAAACGACAGTTCCAAGAACCTTATGCTTGCATTCAATCCAAACATGGATCGAATAATCCGCAAACCTGTTTGTCGGTTATACAAAATCGTCAGGATGTTGTAAACATCCTCCAAAAGGTTTCCTTTTAGGAAAGCGATTTTGATTATAGCTGACATATTTCATAAATGAAATATATATAGTTATTTTCAAGCATTTTTCAAATGGATTTACCATGGCAACAGTTAAAAGGTTGAACCGTTATTAACACAATGTTGATAACGATACCTTTCCGTCAAAAGCCCAGCTTTGTACGTGGGTATGTTGCCTTCCATGTATGTCTTCCTTGAAGACGTTTAATGCACCATAGGCACAATGCCTTGTGGTACAACAACCAGTATCCAAAATAGTTGTTATACATGGAATCCATTTCGGACTCATGGCACTTTGCCATGTTAAGAGTCGATACCTCGTATCACTTCCTCAAACGTAGTCGGTGGATATACCTCCATAAGATTGACATCTTAATGAGGTTAGATCAGAAACCCATACCTTAGGTTGTTTTCTGACTCTATCCGATCTACTAGTAGTTCTTGTGTATTTGAAGATTAATGGTATATATTCATCATTGATGAACTATTTGTGTTCCATTAAGGACTTCGTGCTTTGAATAGTATTACTCCGATTTTCATCGAGTATCACTATCCTCCCACTGACCACTGCATATCAGTATTCCTCTCAGGAAAAACCACATGGTGAGCAACAATCACATTGTTCTCATGTGAGGATTATAAGTACTATACTTATGTTTTCCCTTAGGATAACCTATATTGGCACTTATCCAATTTGGGGTTTTTAGTTTGGTATCATCCAAACGTTATGCCTGGCATACCCAAATTATTAGGAATGAGAAACTCTGTTTCTTTCCTTTTCATATCCTATATGATATCTGTCAAACAGATTTATATGGAACCTTATTCTAAATAAGTTTTGCACTGTTAATACATATCCTGTTTAAAGGAAATAGTAGCTCAGAGCGACTCGTGATAAACCTTATCATGTCCAACAAAATTCGGTTTTTAGTTTGGACACACCGTCAAACTGACGTGTCTCGGGAGGAGTCCTCCTCTGAAAGAATACCGTACTCTTTCATTTATATATGAAACTTACTGCTTAAGTATTTTCCATTTCGGTCTTACCGTGGCGGAATAACACTATAGCCGATCTGTTTGTTTTCTTCGTGTCGAAACTCAAAAGTTTCTGATCTGTGTTCTTCAAAAAGAAACACATAACCACAACGTGATGCTACATCCGTTAAGGTCACGAAATATTCATATTCACATCTACCCTAGCTAGATATGGGCCCACTTTCTTCACCATGAATAGGGCTAACAGATCGGTGGGCCTTTTCACTATTACCAAGTAAATAGTATTTTAGGTACTTTACCTAATAAACTAGATTCGCAGACCTTATTTGAATAGTCAAATCAGTCCTAGTACCCATTCTTCAAAAGTGTGGATATACGAGTCTCGTTTAATTGTGTCCCAGACAACAATGCCACAAATAAGTCTCTATTGATCAAATCAATTTGAGCTATTTATTTGTCAATATAAATCTGTTATTCACATCTAATCTGTGTTTATCTCAGTATCATCTTTATATAATAAAACACTTTAGTGTTCTAGAATATAAAGGGTTTATCCGCAACTCGATTAAACACTGATATAGAGATAATGTCCTCTAGTCAAACTAGTTACATTATAACAGTTCCTAATTTAAGTACATACCTTAATGGTAGATATGTCAATTATCTTTTCAATATTTCACAAACCTTTGGCCAAGCCTTGGTTTTTAGAATATCCGAAATGATATGCACCTTGTGCTACATGCCCAATTGCAAACTTTGACTTTTCTCCACTAGAATAGTCACTTAATTGCAACTTTAATACTTTTAAATCTAAGATAGATTTATTATAAGTATATTAATTAAGCACTAAAGTCATCATCACATAAATCTTCCAAAGACTTTATGCTCTACTATTTGCTTAATTATGGGCTTAGTCATAATAAGTTATTTTATCAAATAAATTAACCTATTATTAGTTCCCA
This sequence comes from Zanthoxylum bungeanum, assembly GCA_019454045.1. Taxonomy (NCBI): domain Eukaryota; kingdom Viridiplantae; phylum Streptophyta; class Magnoliopsida; order Sapindales; family Rutaceae; genus Zanthoxylum; species Zanthoxylum bungeanum. The sequence continues at coordinate 64,094 of SKCR01008504.1, forward strand.
ATATGAAAATTAAATCATTTAAAGCATTTAATCCAATGATTATATATTTCCAACTTTTCAATTCTTTCTTGATTTAATAGTCCAACTATTTAATCAATTTAATAAGGTACTATTTATTATAATGATTACAATCCAATTATTTAATCAACTATAATTTTAATATTGATTACTATAATCTAATTATAAATCAACTATCATTTTAATTCAATTATATTGATTACTATAATCCAATTATAAAATCAACTATATATGAATGAGTTTGTATATAGTCCAACTATATATATATTTAAAACAACATAAAATATTAGTCCAACTAATACTTTTGATTAATATGACGAGTAAAATATAAAATGAGCGTGTTTAGCGAGTATTCGAACGAATGTTGCAAATTCAATACTTGCCTCCCATATTTTTCGTCGAGCCTCTAACCTCTGTCGAGTACTCGGAAAACCGTGTTCCTAGTGGGCTAGGATCCCGTTAAATATCACACAATCTTGACTTTGGCCAACAAATTGTATGATAATTAACTAGGTAGATCTCGAAGATCAATTGGATCTAATCCAACTCCTAGATCCAGTAGGTGGACATCCAAGTCCCAAACATAATCTAATATATGCCTATACATCGAATGTATACCCTAACCTTTTTCCTCTGAATCAACTAGGCCTTGGCTTTGGCACAACAAACCTAATGATCCCAGTCAAGCGCGGACCCATTGACATGGAAGCTTCGTAATCAATGTCAATGGACAAGAAGTGGTCTTGACTTTGGCCAACACAACCACAACTTGGACACGACACCGATATGGAACAAAGCCTCGTGATTAAAACACATCTTTGATGGACAAGGGCTTGACTTTGGCCAACAACCCCTGCCAATCTCGGATCTTGAGTAAGAATCACTCAAGGAAGGAAAAACGCAGATATTTAACGAGGGTTTTTCGCGTGCAAATTGGCTACCAATTTAATTATCTTTGTTAAGGTCTCATCATCATACACCCTTTAAACATGCATTCTAAATACATAATAAAGCGAGTATGAAATAAAATACTAATGATATGCGGATGGATACTTAACACATTGATCCTAGATCAAATCTCTCCCTTTCTCACTCAAGCTAGCACTAGTATTACTTCTACCCGTTACACTACACTTCTAAAGAAACCTCATATACATAGAGGGGAATAGGTGAGAAGAGAATACAAGAGAAAGAAGGTGATAAGGCTGGACACGCAGGTCCAATTTAATAAATCGAATTTATTACAACAATTTCTAAAATTGCCCACCCGTCAATATCCATCCGATATACATTATTCATTCAACACAACCATGTATTCACACACATAAGCCTGCTATCAATCAATCTAATCAAATTAATTAATCTGATAATTAAGTGATCATCCAATGTTCAAACAACGATTTGATTTTGTTCGAGTCAAACTCGTTTTTTGCGAATAAGTACTTAAAGTACGAATTCATGAATTAAATTAAACTACATCATTAAATCTAATTTAACATGTATTTAATACTAATTCACTATTCAATTCCAAATTAAATATTACACTTTTAATTAATAAACCTTTACGATTTAAATTCCAAATCTAATCGTAACGCGTCTCAAAGACCGATTAACGTCCAACGTCAATTCAATTAAAGTCCAATGGGCTTTTGATTGATTTCTTAAGGCGTGGACTTTTGGTCAACTCGATCAAACCGATAACAAAAGCCCCAATCCGGGATTTACCCCATAAGCCCATAAATCAATCTTGGCCCATTAGGCCCAATTGAACTTTAAAGGTTCATTAAGTCGCATTTGGGCTTTATGGTCAAGGTTTTGGGCCCAATTGGATCCAATCCATTTGGCCTAAACCAAACTTGATAAATAATCAAGCCCAATAGGCCCAATACAACATTTAAATCCAATTTCCAAAATTAAGCCCAAATAATTAAATTCAAAAAATCCAATTTTCCAATTTAATTACCAAAGTGTATTACATGATCAATCAACTAAATCAACATTTCTAAAACACCATATTAGTCCAATTAATCATGCTAGATTAGATTCATTATCATATGTCCAACACACACAATTGAAAAATCAAACCCCATCTACATGCTTAAGGTCTCGGTCAAGGAGTGATTTCATGTCCGATTCGGTTTCAATCCAATCGAACCTACAATCGACATTACATCACCATCCAATTTAATTACATACACATCCAATGTCATAAAAATCAAAAATGCCAAGACAATAAAGGGCATACACATTCGGCCAAGGTGATAATTTTTTGGGGATTTTATGTTCAATTCAAATTCAATCTAATTTACTTCAAAATTAATCATCCATCAACATTACAACCCATCCAATGAATCAAAATGAAAAAATTCCAAAATTCCAAACATATCATACATTCGGCCAACACTTCCAATTTGGGGCAAAATTGATCCAATCACATTTTGTTGAAATTGATCAAATCAATCTTCAATTAAAGATCATTTAAACATGCTCAATTAATCAATTTAACCAAATCATGCTCAAAATCAAATACCCAATATTAGTCACATATTCGGCCAAGATGCAAAAATTTGGGGAAAATAATTCTAAATCATTTTTCATCAAATTAGTCCAACCAAAATGAATTTAACATGTTATAAGCATACTCAAACAAGCAATTGATTCAAATCATGCTCAACAAACATTTACCCAAATTTTAAGCCCTACATTTTTCATGCTTGCAACATTAGCTCATGATGCCATTGTTGGTAATTTTAAGGTCCCAAGATCAACCCAGACATGAAATAATGTGTGAACACACCAACGGAGGGGTAGCGGAATACTCACATTGATCGGTTATGCGATTTGGAGACGATTCAAGCCCAAAAACGCACTGCCTGTAAGCTCACTGCATGCAGTCCACTGTCCCACAAACAGAATTTTGAGATGAAGAAATGAAGCTCCTAGCTTCGTTGGATGGATCCCGGCTCATGGTTGAACCTCCCTACCACCTTCGCAAGACTCGTAGTGTGCTAG